>JAVQJL010032600.1:52500-64545 GCA_036024295.1 Nannoperca obscura
AATAATATGCTTATATGAGTAATGTGTGAATGCAAATGATTTCCTATTTGCAGGTATAACAAAATTATATAATACTCAGTACTTGTTATCCAGCAATTTACAGAAAACTAAATGCAGAGTTGCTTAGTTTAAAAAAGCTAATTAAATGTAACATAATTAAATGTTATTCAAATGGATTCATTGGCCACTAAATGTTAATTAACAGGTCTGTATTGCATAATTTAGTTATTACAATTAATTATATTGTTAAATTACTTAATTGATCTCAAAACTGTCATAAATACGAACAGAGGTGTGTCAAAAAGGGTAGCTGAATCCTTTCCTCCACTAAAAAGTAAATTATCCTAATACGTAAAAAAGAGCTGAAATGTTCATTTCAATCTAGATGATCTAGAAGTTTCACATATATGTCAGCTCAAAGAGTTAACAAAGAACAGCTGAAAAGCTAAGTATAAAATGGCTCCTGTACATTTACGATCGACAGTTGTGTGTGCAGTGCTTTCTTTTTATTGTATACCCATGTAAAAGGGTCCACATCAAAACATTTTACACTGCAGCTATTAGTTCCACCACACAGGTGCACTGTACAAGTCAAAGAACCTGTGAAGGTGCTAAATTGCACTTTTATTTAGCGTGTAGATTCTAGCACTCTGTCACCTTTTGCTCCCCTCTCTTTCTAACATCCTTTGGGGTTTTGTTCACCTCTCATACTTTGCTGTCATTGTCTTGATGTTTTTGTCAGCTGGAGCCTGGAGGGCATCAGAGAAGCAGGTTTGTCCTGAGCCTCTCAGTTCTGCGCTTTTCATTACAACAGTATCCGACTTACTATTTCAGGCAGGGCGACACAGAGACTCGTATGGTGGCAGAAATGGCTGTAAAAGTCATGACTGGTAACCTTGTCCACCCGTGGTCATGGGTCACTTGGCAAGTGCATGTTGGAATTCGCCTCACTAGGAAACCCCTTTCCAAGACGAGTAGAGAGAGAGGGGAGCCGGGTGGGGAGAGACACACAGAGGTGAAAGAGAGAGACAAAGCAGTCTGTGAACACAGTGTTACAAAGGAAAGTGTCTGGAGGGCTTGTATGTTGTATGTATGTTGAAAGAACTACACCAATCGCAACATCTGTACATAATAATAAAAACAAAACATTTTTATTTCAAATTGTGTCATATTGTTTGTTTGTTTAGAGAACTTGAACTGTGTTGTACTGTACTAGAGCTGAAATGATTAGTCAATTAATCTATTCGTTGATTGACAGAAAATGTACTATTCTATCTTTTTGAATAATCGGTTAATCGTATCTCAAACAAAATGTTTCCTGCTCCTCATATGTTAGAATCTGCAGCTTTTATTTGCCTTATGTGATGGTAAACTGAATATTTGGGGGTTTCGGAATGTTGGTTAGACAAAAAACAAGAAATCTGAAAACGTCTCTTTGGATTTGGGAAATGGTAAAGAACGTTCCACCATTTTGTGTTGTTCTATAGCTAAAACAAGTAATTGATGAATTGCAGATTAACAGATAATGCAAATTGCAGCTCTTTACTGTATCATTATTCAGCATTTACTGATGGTCACATGCATTACCACTTAATGTCGAACTGGCATGTTTTTAGTGATTCTAGACGAGGAATCTACACTAAGAAAGCAAGTTAATTTAGTACAGCACAAACATATGTTGTTATGTTACCTCTTGTATCACCAGTGTTGCATCATTACCATGACCTACTCTCCGATCCTTCAAATATCCTACATTACAGCTAAAAATGATAATACATACATAACAGACAAGATACTGTAAAAGTTATGTAACATCTCCAGCTCAAGCTGTTGCTTGAAGAAAGACAATGGCTTTTTGTATTTACTCTCATTTCCTTCCCTAATTGAGTCACAGGCTAAAGTGAAGCAATACAAAGGCTTTTTTGTTAGCTACAAGAAACACCTATCCAAACACATTGTGCAAGGGCATGCTGGAGCAATTAATGACCCTTTGAGGCCAGCCAGTTGTAAGCTTGTTCAAGTGTAGTTGATTTCAGCTGGTAGGTCAACCCAGCCTGGAATGCCTAATAAATATTGAAATAATCAGGGCTATAATTACTGGGGTACTTTTGTTATTCTAGATCTCAGGCCGTATGCAGAAAAGTCATCACGTTCATATCTGGAAATGGTTCAGTATGGAATCGTGTGCGTGTGTATGCATATATATTATTATTATTTAATCTTTGAAAATTCTAAATTTCAACAGTTAGACATAAATTAATACTAAGCCAGGTATCCTTTATGGACTAAAATAAGCACCAAATATTAGATGCCTACATTATGTTACATTAACCTTGTCACCACAAAATATAATGTTCCCAATTCCCTAGTGTAAACAATTAAGGTAAGTGAAAGAAGAATCCCACTCAGTTATACAGTCCCATATGAGCATACTTAAAGACTTCTCTTCTGACATGTTCTTGAGATATGGCGGTCCCCTTGGCAGGTAGCTTGATTAACCGCTGCAGCCCTGAATGTGTTATGAAATGATACAGCTTTCCTTTCTACAGAGATGATCTGTTGGTTCTGTAGGTGTTAGTTATTTCCCTATGTTTTCTACAGCTTCCACCCATTAACACGTAACACTTAGGAGATCACTGGGTAAATGATCGACTCACATGACAGTTATGGGTCTCTGGCTGCAGATGACGGGGTGCTTTAAAGGCGCAGTAAATTATTTTGAAAGTAAAAGCAAAGCCGGGCGGGTGCAGAGAGTAAGCATGTCATTAACATTCTCTCTATTAGGATATACACACTACACATTTCATTTAGTTGACATTTGTGTGGGCTTCTACAATTAAGGAAATATGGGGCTTTTCACAACACATTGCAAACCCATGCTTGTACACTGCAGGGCTCGAAAACACGGTTTAAAATGGTTAATTGGAGCAGTGAGGGTTTTATTGAGGAGCTGTCTTTTGTTGCCTGCTTTCCCAACCCTTTGACCCACAGGCATACACCTGGTATTGGGTCAGGTTACAGCCAGGCTCCAAGGCTTGCAGGTCAAGACCTAGTGCTTCACAGACCTCTAATCCCTTGCATGGCAACATATTTGACTGAAGGGCTAGATCTACACACTCCCAGACTTCATACTTGAAAAAGTAAAGCACTATCTCTTTTGCTCGCCTGCCCCTTTTCCTGTCTTTTCTCCCGCTCCCTCCACAAAGAGATGATTTAACACTTAGAGGATGTTGAAGGGGTTTTGTGGAGCATTAACCTGCTGTGATTTATGAGCTTACTGAATTATGAGGAGTACATTTTGTCTTTACTGGAGTTTGTGTATGTGTGAGTGTGTGTGTGTGGGAAGGCGATGAAGAAAGTGAGTCGCACCGTGTAGCTTTTTTCCATTTAGGAACCTGCGACAGAGATATAAATCTTAATTCTCCAACATCAAGGTTTAACTCTCAAGACTTAGACATTGGCTTAAGAAACAATACTATGACATTCTGACTGTGATATCAGATGTTTTAATTGGGCAGTTTAAGTTGTGTTCTTTTGGAGGAATTTCCATTCTCATTTTTGTTCAGTGAAGTTCTGAAATATGGTGCAATATGTTCAGTCTGCCAGGAGAGGTGAATGAAAGGCTACTGAGCTGGAGCATTATGTGAACACACACTCCTACCAAGTCATTACTTTGACCTGAGGGTGCATGCTAATTACACTCCAGATTATTCTCCCAGGCAATGCAGTGATAAGCACACCAGGGGGAGCAGTTATACTGTTATTTTGATCCTGAATCAGAGAAAAGGGGAGCTTGGAGTTCCCATCTTAGATGCTTACACAAGCAATAGAATAGATATGTCTTGCATGGTTACATAAATAAGCACATTTCTACTGGAGACTGGCTTCACAGTCTGCCCAATTGCCCTGCCTCAAGTGGCCCCTGCTGCTCCCGTTTCAGAGGATTTCAGAGCATAATCCTGCCTGACTCCTGAACAACATGCTCGTTCACACACTCTCCCAGCTTGTACTGTTAGAAAATTGTGCTCTGTGTATATGACTACAATCAAAACTGATGGAAACGAAGTAGATCTTTTTCTCTATTTCAATTAATCTTTGTTAATTCTGCTCCCTTGTACATAATAATTATTAAGCTGCCATTGATGATAGGCTCTCTCCACCAGATTGATTGTCAACTAGCAACAGCACTGGTCGTTTTAGAATTTCTTTTACTCCACTTTGCAGCAATATTTGAGATATGGTGTATACCCAAGTAGTTTATTGCAGTCACATTACTCAGTACTTCCATGGTGTGTCGAAAAACACAATGAGCAAGGCTACTGCATGTTCACCTCCCTGCATTAGCAATCTTAAGCATTTTCAATAATACAAGTCAATGTGCTGAGCTTCTATGCATTTGTGTGTGACAGCCACCACAATGACAACAACAATAACAAGATAAGCTGCAACATCAACAGCAAAACATTTATTTCCACACTGGCAATACATCATGACAAGCAGTTATGTTAACAACATCCTATTATACATATCTTACTGTACATGTACCATACCCACTACAGTACACTAATATGTGATGACTTGGTCTGTATTTAAACAAGCAGAGTACAGTGTATGTAAGAAATAAAAAAGTAATTAATCATTGAATTTATTCTTCTTAGCACATCTTCATTACTTGATGTCTGGCAAAAACAAGTGGCATGTAATCTCAACTAATTTGAGTTTGCGCTGTATTTATTGTAACATATTTTATCTTATTTTAACAGTGTTTCATTTCTTTCACTTTCTTGTCAAAAACATATTTTAAGTACAGTCTAATATGCACTCTGTAGGCAGGTGTACAGGAAAAATGAAATCATGCAAAAGAAAGTTTGAATTCCTGCACAGTGTCAACATTAACTTTAGTGCAAATTGCAGCCCTTCATCAGACATCAAACTCACAATATGAAACAACAATTTCTTTATATTGAAGCCAGACGCTGCAGCAATCACTCAAACAGGAGTACAATTTACAAACATCTGAGACAATTACAAATAAGACAAAAGACAAACTGGTAAAATCACTTATTTTGCATTGTTTGTCCAGTACTTTTTATTCCCATTTTTGTATTGTAGTCTTGATCTTAAGATACAATTTTTCATTATACTTTAATAATTAATTTTATCAAAATCCTGACCGAATGTAAACTTCCAGGTGCAAAAATACACATTTAAAAATAAGAAAGCTCACAAACTTTAAATGTATTAGTGTGCTTGTGCAGCTGTGTGTGTGTGTGTGTGGGGGGGGGATGGTGGTGGTGGTGGTGGGGGTATCTCTCCTCATTTTTCAGGATCAGGTAAATGGCTCTATTACCACACTTCTTTAAGTTGGTTATTGCTCCATATAACTGACATACGGCGCAGCCTCCATTTTTGTCCCAGACAGTTATGGGGCTGTGGTGATCATGTGAGGAATTTCTCTGGTGCCCTTGGTTTTATAGGATGTGTGTCTTACATCTCTGATAAATACACCCATTTCAACAAAGTAGCTGAGAATGCTAGCAGCCTATGCTGTTTTTATCCTGCTCCTTTTAGCGAGCAATGTTAACAACCACTTACAGATCTCAATACAAGTGTTTTAGGACATGACAACCAATTCTGCCCCTGACAGATGCTTTATCTGATTCACTTATCTGGGAAAAGATAGTATTTGTAATATCAGTTTTAAGGCAGAAATGCTGAAAGGCTGTTACAAGCCAGAGACACTCCTGACCCTTTTTAATAGTGATTGCTGAACTCTGACTCTCAGATTCCCCCTTCCTCACCCCTGACTTCCTGTCCTCCTCTGCCGCGAGTCTCACTGCCATTCCTCTGCTCTTGGCCTTTCTCTTCCTGCGGGAATTACCCTAAGTTGTGCTGCAGTGAAACAACTGTTTATTAAGTTTCCACTCTGTTAATTTTCCACTTTGTTGTGCTTCTCTAAACCTCAGACGTTTGGGCTTACCACGTCAGTTTCCTTCCCCCCCTAGACCCAATGGCATGAAATACGTTATGGGTATTAAGAGGGTTTACAGTTGAAAGCTGTCTGCTATAGTGCTGCATATGTTAATGTGATTATGAATACATACTTTTAGAATAACCTTGTAACTGACCTGGTGCTTTCAGAAATGTAAATTAAGCTTGTGCCTTGAATTTTTCCTCGTCTGTGTATGTTTTGTTGTTTTTTCGGTTTCACTTCACTGAACATGGTTTTGGTTGCTAGGACAGTGTTGACTGCATGCAACCATACTCAGTGGATGGGAACATGGTGCTGATTTTGAGTATAGAAGCAGCATATTTTGTAGAAAATACGTGAAACTAGTTTTTACATACTGGATATAGCCCAAAATCAATCAAACAGCATAGATCACTGTCTACTGATAGCATCCTGCAGTGTCGGCAGAGTGTGTGGTCCTAACATTGTGTCAGTGTTATGACTGTACGTGAGATTTTGATATATCACAGCACAAATTCCACCAAGACAGATTTAGGTACAATTACACACTTTGACATGTTAACTGATTTTAATTCAGAGCTAAATCTAAACAGCCATGTTCACAGGATATTCACATCAATTTATTTTTCATTTTAATTTTTACTTTAGATTCTTTACAGAATTAATTTGTGTTTAGGTTAATTTCTTTCCTTTTACGTGTATTGTTACCACACATGCGGGGTCCACACATACAAACATACCAAAAAGGGGGGAAAAAACTACAAAAAACTCCTCTGATTTAAAAAAGCCTGTGAACATTTCTAAGGATGGAGGTGGGGCACAGAGCCATTTACACTTCTAATTTAAGGCTTCTTTATTCCCAAATGTTAAATACTAATGATTGGCCCCCATTTTGAGCTCAACCCCCACTGGAGGCCTGTTCAGGATCTCCACTGAGGCATTTGTGTGTGTCTACCCTGCTCCTTTCTTCTACTTTTAGCCACACAGGCTCAACTTCACAGGACAGTCGACAGCCCGTGGACAGCAGATGAAAAACTAAGGCAGCATATCCTGCGCCTGTTAAGTCCTCAACTAATTAGCAAAAATGGTGTCCTTTCTTTTCTTTTTAAGCATTTAGTCTCGGGGGGTGGCAGAGAGAGAATAAGACAGAGAGGAGGAGACGGAGAAAGGCGGGAGATAGTGAGTGAGGGAGAAAGGAGAGATGGGGTAATGCTGAGAGCAAGACTGGAGCGAGGGAGTGACTGAGAGGGAGGAGAGGCATCTGAGCTCTCAGCTGGGCTGTTTTGAAAACACACTGTTGAAAGCCCTCAGTTAATTCATGGCTTTTGTTTTTAGACCTTTTGTGTTTGCCAGTTTGACCATATAACATCATACATCTGGTCTATAGATTTTTGGGGGGCTTTCTCGCTCAGGGACCCTGTAGAGTCCCCCTGGGCTCAAATTCGAGTGGTCGTGTAACATAAAAGCACCTCAAGTGTGGGCTGAGGGAGAGATGCAGAGAGCCAGAAATGGGGATAGATGGCTGGGATGCATTTGGAACGTGTGTGTGATACTTGCACAAAAAACATTTTACTCTTTTCTGCACTAGCTTGTGTTGTCTCACCAGGTGAGATATTGTGTATGGCTGTTTAGAAAAGCAAAACACCATTTATATCTATATTTCAAGTAACAGTAGCATTTTAAGGTTTAACTTTAACATGTTATACACCAGTTTAAATTTTTTTTTTAATGTCTAATTCATTAAAAAGTACAAAATGTAATGAATCTTTAACAGGTTCTATGTCAGTGTCAACATTTAAATAACTACCACTATTAGTACCTATAAAGCCAGTCCATGTACAAATACTGTATTTCTTCTGTATATCATTACTGATACACTATTTTTAGACTGCAAAATGAATTAGCTGTTTGTCCTAACATGACATTGTTTCATTTAACAGTGCTATTTTAGTACACACAACAGACCATCATATTTACCTCAATGTGAGTATTTTGCTAAACTGATAAAAGCGATTATTCTATGGTAATGTTACATTCCCATAAAGTATTTTAAACAAAATATCATTGTGAAATAGTATACATTGGTAAAATTACAACAAAGAAGAGTTCTTGGTAAAGACAGTCTGCTGTTCGTATCTTGCTCAGTGAGTTTTAAATGAATATCTCAGATACCATACTGCTTTGCTTATGTTACCTGTCATATCTTGGCCTTCCTTCCTATCTCTATTATTTTTAAGGGCTTATATTTGCCAAGTGGATATTCTGAAAGTGATTTCTCAATTGCCCTTTCACTTGAAGATTTTGCACAAATTGCACAACATCTGGTCACTTGGCACCAAGTCTTTCAGTTCATCCAGAGACCACTGCTCTTGGCTGTCAATAATTCTAATGTACTTGATGCAGTTCTATAGCCTCTTTGAGGGTTGAGCTCAAATATTTCCAATTTCAAGTTAATAATGTACTTTTTTCCCACTGTAATAACACAATGAATGTATTCATTCAAATGAATCCACATTTTACCAAGAAACTTTGTAAACCTTATTAAAAGTACAGTCTCCCATGTTCAACTCATATGAACAACAATATATAAAAATGACAAGAAAACATTCCCATCATATGTTTCAAATAAACACTGACTTATGGGGATATTGACAAATTGTATTTTCCTCTTATTAGTCAAATTCTAGTTTCTTTACTCTAACCATAACCTAACCTTAAAATATTTTGACTATTTCTTGCCCGGTAGCAGTAACTTCCTAAAGTCTTGTCATTACCGTGATGTTGCCAGGCAACAGCTGAGTCTCCAGCAAGTCACTGCCCTCAGCTAACAAATATTCCAGCACATATCCAACTATAGAACTATATACTGCGTTAATTAGTGTGCTTACGAGGTGCTGGAAGACAGATTTTGTTACTGTTGGACAGACCCAGAGTAGCTTTTCCCTCCTGTTTTCAGTCTTTTTGCTAAGCTAAACTAAGCTAACCGTCCGCTGGCTGTAGCTTCATATTTAACTGATCGATATGAGTGGTGACAATGAGTGGTATCGATCTTGTCTTTTTTTAATAAAAAATCTAACCTTCTCTGGCGGGAGAAGCTAATGTTAGCTCCACAGTCTGACAGGATAAACTGCTTCACAGCGGCATAATCTGGAAGTTGTGATTGCTAACGTTGAAGTTGAGAATCTATTCTTTAAAGATAAACTGGCTGCTACTGACTGACCTGTCTGAAAAGTATGTAACATATTTAGATTAATGACATCGTTTAATTTGTTAATTAGTATATTGACCTGGTCCAGTAAATGACTTGGTCCTGTGCTATCATGCTAGAACAAAGTTAGGGGTGACATAAGAAGAACAGGATGTCAATGGGCCCTCTCTAAAAAATGTTAGCAGAAAAATAATACATCCATTAGTTTAAGCAAGCTTGTCACACAAATTATCACAGAGGTAATCATTGTCTTCTTCTTGATGATTACAAAGTAATCAATACATTATCTACCTGGAATCTGAATTATTATAGTATGTATTTGATCAGTCAATGCAGTGTGTTGCCAGAGCCCTCTGCTTTGGTACCTCTGCTGTGCCAATCACTGATGTCTTCCAGCATTAACTTCAGTATGGCAGTAGTTAAAATTTGTGTATTTTGTGTTTTAGGAGTAAGGGAGCACGGTTTTACATCTTATGGGATGGTGGGTACTGATAGAAATAGGTCCCATCTTTACAACTTGTGAGCATTCAAGTAATTTGACAACTCAGCACAGTTGTATGATTGCAGAGTTGGTACTATGATGATTAAAAAATGGTCAGTATATCCATCAGCATTTAATTTCATTGAGCAACAGACTTTGGCTGACGTGAGGCGTCCATGTTTGTTTGCTTTTTCAGGCACGTCCATATTATTTAGTGCCAAGTCTGATAGAGCTAAGAGAAAAATCAGTCCGCAGTTGTAATTATGACTTAGATGTTGAAATGAATGATATTTACAAATAGGAAACTATATATATATATATATATAATTATTTTGGAAAGTAAGTTCATCAGAGCTTAAAAATATTGTGAATTTATCATAATTAACACTTGGGAAATTGACCGCAGTGTGTGATTACTTTTTTTCCCCTTTAAAAGGGAGGACATCGCTGAAAACCTACCGTGTATATTGTGGAAAATTCCTTTCAGTAATGAACAAGATTTGTAGTAAAACACGTAGAACAACTGGTATGCCACTTTAACGTGCCTTGCCCTGGTGTTACTGCAACTATTATAACATATTATTGACGTGCCCTTATGCTTTGCACCTAACCAGAAACCATTTGTAATCACAAGCGAGATCACTAATAATCACCTTTTGCAAACTGACTATTTGTGTTTGTGTGTGTGTGTATGCATGTGCATGTATGACTGGCTGCCTGTGTCATTGTGTGAATGTGTGTAGAAGATTGTTTTTAAAGATTACAAACAAAGAACATTACACACTGTCGGAGAGTTAGGAAATACAAGTCCCTGTTTCTCTGCTCACTAGATTTTAATTAGAGCTGGACCAATAGCTATAGTGGATTAAAGAATGGGTTTACATGGATGTATTTTCTTATACATGATATTGTTAGAAGGAGCTCATACAGTAGTAAGCTGGGACTTCCCATGATATGGTTTAGTCTTCACATTGCCCGGAGCAGAGTATATAAGGGTCAAGGGACTACACCCAATAAATCAATATGAGATATAATATGAGAACAAAAAAGGCATTTGAAAAATTGTGTCTGCATTTGCATGGTAGTACATGTACTGTGTAGATGTGCACACATAAGCCATGCAAACACATGTGCACATGTGAGGATGTAGTCTACACACATATGAAGATACGAAAATATCACTACCCCCACACCAACAATGAAAGGCATTGAAAGAAGAAACCCCAAACATGCACTTGGGTTATAAATTAGGAGCTGTCAGTATTACAATGTATATTAATAGTCACACCTCTTTTTAATGAGTTTGGCATTGGCAGCTGAGAGGAAATACAAGTCATCATAGCACAGCTCATGCACACCCCGTTGAAAGAACCTATAATAAATCTTGTGAGAGCAGGGCTCACCATAAATATGTATCGCATAAGGCATCTGTTTTACATTCTGCATATAAATCAGCCAGAGTGCTGAATAGCAATGAATCAGACGCTCGACGCTTGATTTGATAACAAATCGACTCTGAACTTGGGAGGGGAGAATTCAAAGCCTTCAACAAAAGTGGGGTGTGGTGGGGTCAGTGACATGCTTCTCTTCTAGCAGATAATGCTACATTCCCTGTGTCAGATGTGGTACTAATCTCATTTGAGTTATCTTTTCGAAGACTGCCTACTTATTCACATGTCACAGATGGTGACATTACCTGCACCTGAAATGGTCAGAGAAGTGCAGTGAAGGGGACTTAGTCATACATTTGTATTGATTCTGTTGTCTTAATGATGTGATGTTGATATAATATATATAATGAGATGGCTTTGATTATATGGACTATGTATTCATGATAGCTGCAGGTTTGGATCGGATTGTTTTGGACAAATAAATTAGATTTCATGGTGAAAATTAATTTTAGCCTCTCAAATTCTTTCACTGTTAAATTTAAAGTCACTCTAGACTGAAGCTTTTTGTACACAAACAGTGAATGCTGGCAGATAACGTTACAGGTGCAGTAGCCTCAGAGAGGATATTACAACCTTTACTGCGTTCTAGTATAATTTCTACTCCAATGTTGTCATTGTGACTTTGGTCACTGAATGATCACAAAAACATGAAAAGTAAAGCAATTGAAGAGCAACTTTTTGTTACCTAGCTACTTGTCAATTACACACAGAAAAATTCGAACACGAAGAATACTTAAATCTAGAGCTTCAGTATCAATACTTGAGACATTTGACAACAATATATCCACCAATACAATTTTTTTTTTTATATAAGCACATAACATACACTACCGTTCAAAAGTTTGGGGTCACATTGAAATGTCCTTATTTTTGAAGGAAAAGCACTGTACTTTTCAATGAAGATGACTTTAAACTAGTCTTAACTTTAAAGAAA
>JAVQJL010032608.1:0-12416 GCA_036024295.1 Nannoperca obscura
GTGTGTGTGTGTGTGTGTGTGTGTGTGTGTGTGTGTGTGTGTGTGTGTGTGTGTGTGTGTGTGTGTGTGTGTGTGTGTGTGTGTGTGTGTGTGTACAGCACGTCTGCCATTTTCTGCCACCCGCTGAGTGGCTCACACAGCGTGTCTGTGCACTGCAGCACGTGCACACCCACTCGTTTGTAGTACTACCTTGAGTGTTTCTTTTGACTTGACCTTCAATACATTAAAGAGAACGTAAAGCTACACAAATCAGTATTTTTATATTTGTTTTAAGTCCAGTGTTTTCTTAGTATGTAAGAATGAACTTTCCCATCTAACACATACAGATCAAGTTGCCTGTAAATGTTGTCCTCTTAACTCTACTGGCACACAGCACGCAGCCATGACTGAGCAGGCTTATGTAATGTTTTCCCAAACGCTCAAAAAAGCTCATTTTTGGGGTTTGAAAACCACCAGCGAGTGTGGATAGAGAGCCAAAAAGACACATTTAAATGTATTTGGCTTAGTGTGTGGACATCGTCTCATTTTGTCTGGCTGTGTGTCTTCTCTAGTCTCCTCACAGTGAGCTCTGGCAAGTCAGTCACGCTCCAGCTGTGCCTTCCAGCTGTGCTAACATTAGCCTGCCTTTTACTCTTACACAGCACAGAGCTTCAGACTCAAGCACCTGCTGGGCCAAAGCACATATTGGTGGGAGGTGAACATATTCATGCAATAGCGCTTTTAAGAAGTGTTTTAAATATTTTTGACCTCAAACCACCGGGCTTCCTGTCGGAGTTCTGACTAATGTTAAGTCCTTATGTTTTCTGTAATGTTCTGAATGAAATATTTTAGCTTATACTCTGAGTTACAAGGTTAGGTAATGCAATTCACTACTACCGCCTTGCAATATGTAAATACAGCATCATTGTAAAACAGGTGCAGCAACACCTTTCTGACACAGTGGCAGTGAGGAGAGAGACGGCGGATGCCGCGGCCACCTGAGTTGATGATGGCTGGACCTTTTTTTTTTTCAACAAGGGAAACAATACATGAGCTACTCTTTCTGGATCCCTGAATAAAAAATGTGGATGATATTAGTTAACTAAACTTGCTATAGCCTTTTAACTATGTCATATTGTCTATTCCCTTGACTTGAATCTACAGCCTGTTCTAATAAGCTGCATGATTAACTTAGAATAAGTGGATCACAGCAACCTGTAGCATAATGGAACAGGTTGTTAGGCGGAGGTGGTGGAGTTACTCTCTGCTGCCTCCAAACCAAAATACAGACATCCAGTCGTCAGCAACAGAGTTAGCGGCTCGCTGTTATGAACAAGGACTCGAATCAGTACCTCTCTGACACCGTGTCAACAAAAACTGCAAGTAGAATTTATTTCAGTGCTGTTGGATTGGATTTGCTTTTGATTGCACATGTGCACCCAATAAAGTGGTAATAGTGTAGTTCAGAGTTTTTTTTCATATCATTCATTAATACATTGTTTGCTGTTCATGTGATGTTTTTACATTTGTGGAAGTCTGAGCTCTGATGTCTGATCCATCAAGTGAATGTTGGCTGCAAAACAGCAACAGAATCACAAGTGAAGTTAGGGAAGTCATTTTTACAATATATATGGCTGCATGTGAATGCATCATTCCAGCAGAATTTAAATAAACTTGTTCTTATCTCATATATAAAATATATTGCCCACTGTTAATAACACCTATATTCTCATTATTGTGTGTTTTCCACTGCTGGATTGTTTCGCTTTTAGTCACTGTTTTCCCTTGTGGATCAGGATGTTTGTGGATGCAGGAGTGATTCTCTTGACGAGGAGCAGAATATTTCTTATATAAATATAAGAATATAAATTTCTTTTACTATGTCTGTTTTTATGGAACCGCAGTCTGAAACAATATGCAGTTATGAAGATGAAGTTATGATATTTTTAGGAGATACGAGTAATGAGGTGTGTGAGTCTTGAGAGATTTCCAGATCCGGGTCTCTCTCTCTCTCTCTCTCTCCCAGACACAGACAGACACACACACACACACACACACACACACACACACACACACCGCAGCTGGACTAGACAGACAGAGGTGTGAGTCTGCATGTCTGTAGGGAACACTGGAGGTGTCAAAAGCCATGGAGCACATTATTATCACCTCATCTACCACTACACAGGATCAGAACACACACACACACACACACACACACACATATACACAAAGAGGGAATCAGTAATAAGACGGCCTGCACTGTCTGCTCAGAAACACTTGTGCATAGTTTAGGAGGTTCTGAAGCGCCCGCGAAGAGAGGATGAATGAAGCAGGCTGGAACGGCAGGGAATTGGCTCAGTGATTTAAACGCTTGCCGGATAAAAAGAGCAAAATAAATAAATAAATGGGTCACTTCAGACACTTCAGTGCCGATAACCAATTTCTCATTCCCTCTCTGAAAAGCCTATCAGTTTCAGTGGGATCGTCAGAGCGAGGTTATTCTGTGAGCATGAAGGCTGAGAGAAGGGACGACTCCCAGTGTGCAAAAGTGGAGCTGAAGACACAGAACGGAGCTAATGAGACTGCAAGTTAAAAATCTGTTTGAAATCCACAGATCTGGTGACAAACACAATGTGGATGAAGTAAGTCGGGTCATTTTTGCAGAGGAGGAAAGATGGGAGGATCCACTGGAAGACCTGTCAATCATCCAGCACTCCTGGGATGGGGGTTGGGG
Organism: Nannoperca obscura; assembly: GCA_036024295.1. NCBI lineage: Eukaryota > Metazoa > Chordata > Actinopteri > Centrarchiformes > Percichthyidae > Nannoperca > Nannoperca obscura. The sequence continues at coordinate 2,714 of JAVQJL010032608.1, forward strand.
AGTGGGGGGGTCATTTCTAAGTGACAGCCACTTGTCAAAGCTTTGGATGACGCAGCCAGCCACAGCACTCTCCATCTCCATCCCAGCATCCTGCTGGATGGGGGGGGTAGAAGGGGGTGTTACCGTCAGAGAACATGTGACCTGAGCTTTGAATGACAACATTTGGTTTCTCGTGGTGTAGCTGAAGATGTTGAGGTGGTGGATGCCGGGTTTAGGGACGAGGTGGGGGGTCATTCTTTTTGTGAGCTGATTATTCATCATTCTTGCAGAGCGTGTCCTTGATCTGAGCAGTTTCTCTAACAAATAGTTGAGTCTCTTTTGTTTTATCTTCGGCCTGCTGGCCTACATTACATTCATGTCTGCTGTGTAGTTATGTCTGGAATTTGTGTTATGCCTTTTCTTTGTTGTGTGAAATTACATTTTTGAAGTTGATATTTTGAAATGCAGCTTGACGAGTTTTATTGTGTTGGTGTCGTTCAGTCAATAGTGTTTTTCTTCTATACAGTGTTTATAGGAAACTTTATACTACGCATATGGTGTTTTGCTGCTGCTGTTTATTTGTTTATTAAAATAGAGAAGCACACATCACAACACACATTTAAACATTATTTAAAGTGTTAGCAGTAGCAGCAATGTGTGTATTTATTTATTCAATATTAATTTCATTTTTAGTTTTTCATTTATGTGAGCATTTATTTGACAAGGGCAGTACATATATTGAACCAGATTTATTTAGTTTTATTTTATTGTTTTTGCCTGGGACAATTATTTCAATTTAACTTAATTTTAATTAGTTATTTATTTAACCAGGATAAATGTCTTATTTAATTTATGTTCTTGTTAACTTAAAAGGTGAAATTGCACTAGGTATAGCTTAAAACACATTTTGTATTTGTTTCCTCTCTTATCCATAACTGTTGATAAAACATAATGATTATATTCATATACAATATATAAAGATAAACTGTTGTTAATGGAAATCTGAGTTGTTGCATGGAAAAGAGCATTTTATAATTATCTGCAGGCTGTTTTCTACCACGCGCACATACTGTATGCAAGCTCTTGGCGTGGTGCATGTAATCTGCTACTCTCTCCTGACAGGGAAACACTAATTATGTAATTGACTCAACATCTAATTCAATCTGCAAAAGGAGGACACGGTTTGTTTTACAGTATCAGGATACATCTGCTATTCAAGCTTCGAGTCCCTGTTGCTCAGTGTCTCTCTCCTCGTCCAGCGGAGTGAAAAGCAGCAGCACTTGGCAGAGCGATCATCTCCAATGGTAGCTTGTTGTTATGTTTATAAAAAGCAGCTCATCGATTGATATGCTTTTCTCTTCTTTTTCTCTCTCTTTACTTGTAGCTCAGGGCCACGTCTGTCTGGCTCGGTGGAAACTCCAGACAGATCGCTGTACTGAGAGGAGACTGAGAAGAGGAAGCCAGGCGCTTTGGGATCTGAGCCAATGACCTGTAGGAGGAGAGAAGCAGCGTAGAAGCTTGATTAAAATGGGGTAAGTTTAGAAGATCAGACAGCACGCTACCAGCAGATGCAGGAACTGCTGGCTGCAACAGGAGGATTGGTTTCCAAACCTGATCTCTGCAATATGAGCCTCGCTGTTAGGTAACCTCTGCCCGGTGAGAGAGGAGAGGAGATGTGCCTATAGCAAAATAGACACTGACTCACAGATGATGTACACATGCATAGACAGAATTACAGTGATAGCAGAGAGAGGCTCATGGCACAATGACCTGCCACAATCTATAGAACTTCTACCAAAAATATGAATTTTCTTTTAAGATTTCTTGTTGTATTGAGATGACTTTATTGTGAGACTTGATCCAAAGTTATGTCTAAGCAAATTAGATCTCAGTAATGATTGGCTGAAGTGGCTTTAATGCCAATTGTGTTCTTTTCCACCTCTCACAGGGCTGTAAAGTGGACTAAAGCCGTCTATACCACTGATCCCTGACCTTTTTAGGCTTGTGACCCCTTAAAGTGACAGAAAATCTCATAGCACTTGTACTGAACACGCTTTAAAATGATTTTTGGGAGTGTCGCACTTCCAACTTTTCATGACATCTAACTCTTTTCTTGTTTAACACATTTACTGTTAGTCGTCAAATGTAAGTCGACTTAGACTAATGTAATGTAATATAATGGAAAAAGGTCTACGCGTGACCTCCCCATTAGTTTATGATCTCCGTGTGGACGTGAGTTGTTGTTATATTCATCAATAGTATTTAGTGTGAAATCCAGTATTTCATATGAACAAGACAAACATTTAATACAGAAAGTCAGAAGAAAACTTTTGTTTAGTTGATTTTTTGACTATTTACCTTGATCTTAAGATGATTCAGATTTTTCTGAGGATCCTGCTGCCAATGTTGGAAACAATAGTTCTATACTTGAGACATCCTCAAATTGTTATAAGATAATGCCTCTTGATTAGGTTAGTGAAATATCCAGGCATTTCTGCATAGCATTATGATTAAAAAAACCCTTTAGACAGGATACTTTTTTTGCCTAAACACAAATAACAGAATTGTTGCAGCATTTCTGCACTGCCATTAAAATGAAAAATGGATATTGGTGAGTGAGCTGGAGGGGCTTCTTTTAAAAGCACTCTGGAAACCAGCTCATCTTGTGAATTTCAAAAAGAAATTGTGAATTGCATTAACAGATTGTGCACAATACATAAATAATGTATTGACAAGTCATTTAATATTAGATTCAGCCTTCAAGACATCTTATATTCTGCCAGATTTCCAGGTGTCAGTTTTAGAAATGAACATTATCCTGAAATATGAGGTAAATCGAAAGAATTCACTGGGTTCTACAAATGTCATTACATTGATTTGTAATAGGAGGTGAAATAACCTCAGCCTATCGGCGGCATTTTGTTATTCTTGTTTAGACAAAATACAATACATAACCAAAAAAATATTAGGCTTTGCACCAGGTTTCAGGCTTTGCACCAGATTTTGGAACCTGGCTGCAGGGATTTGCTCTCATTTAGACACAAGAGCACTAGTGAGGTCGGACACTGATGCTGGGAGATAAGCCCTGACTCCCAGTCAGCATTCCTGTTCATGCCAAAGGTGTTGAATTAGATCAGAACTCTGTGCAGGCCAGTCAAGTTCTTTCACACTGAACTGGAAAAAACATTTCTTTATCGTCATGTTGAAACAGGAAAAGGACAAACAGAAACTGTTAACACAAAGTTTTATATATAATTTCAAATATGATATTCTATTATAATATGAAAAAATATTTATGCTGTAAATGAAGTCTAAAGCATGAATAATAGAACAAGAGTACACAAAACAGATGTGTCTACACACTTATGGCCAAATAATTTAAAATGTATGGACTCAATAATACACAGACTTACTTGTTTGCATGTGCATTTCATAATACAGACATTGTGACAGTGAATCCAATCACATAAATGATTTATTCCATCATTTTGATGCTCTCCTCTTCGCGCACTCTGCCATCGTATCTGGAGAAACCAGCCCCTGTGCATGCTGGGACATGGTGGCAGATTTACTGTCCTGCTGTTAGGGATGAGTTATTTCTCAGTTAGCTCCGGTGACAGAGGGAGCAGAGAGAGTGCGGACCTCCAGAGAGCCTTTATACTGGCAGTAATTCAAGCAGAGAAAGGCAGAGAGAATGAGAGAGGCGCAGGCATACTGAGCAGCATGCTGCCTGCTATTCAGACACACACGCTCATGCTAATTAAACCCATATTTCGCATATCAGCACTTTTCCTCCAATCACAGCACTGCGCGCGCGCGCACACACACACGCACACACACATATATTGTGTTTGCCAAACAGGATAACAGGAAGAAGAATGCAGAGGCCAAGCGCTCAGACAGTTTTACATGCAGTTATTCCAGGGAACCTTAAGGTGGTCTTCAAGATGAAAAAAACTGATCATAGAAATGAAAAATTCATTCATTTCATAAATGAATTTCCATTGACTTCCACTGAGTTCCGTTCGTAAGTGTTGAAAGGATTCACTTTAGATCAGCAGATGAATGTCCTTGGTTTTTGTTTTGTAGCACCATTCATTTAATAAACAGCCAACAAATGAGAGTTGAGGGAAACCGCCTGTGCTTGTTATGTTGGAGGTAACTGATTAACTCCGGTCGCAGCCTTGCTTACCTCCAACCATGTGAGGAATGGAGATTTGTCTATCACTGCAAAGCTGCAGAGAAGCGCCTCGGCCTGTTCGTGCTTTGGCATTAAAGAGCGTTTGAGTCTAAAGATGATTTAAGTTTTATTATTCACCTAATGCATCGGGGATGAGCCCTCTGAGTCCCTGTTTCATAATCATGGTCATAATCACAGCTGTAACCCTGCGCTGCTGACTGTCATGTAGACAGAATATGGGAAACGGATGATGGGCGTTTGGGTTGGCCGGTCGACATGCTAGTTGTACTTATTACAGAGAGAGAGAGAGAGAGAGCTGCAGTACACTCAGTACCTTCTTGCCAGCTCTCTCGGGCTCCTGGCTAATCTACAACTGCTGTCTGATTAGTCAGAAGGAAAGAGCAGAGCCGGCCGCCAGTGGACAGCTGAGCAGTTATCTTCATTACTGTCCCCTCAGCTTACTGCTTTCTCTTAGTGTCACACTCATTTCCTCTCACTCTCTCGGTCTCATCTTTGTCTCGTATCCCAGCTCTTTCTCCTCTTATTCCCTCCCTCCTGCACTCTGTCTGTCTCTCTGTATCTGTCTCGCTATCTCGTGTTTTAATAGCCTGACAAGCAAGGCAATAATCCCTCTATTATTATTCTTGCTGCAGAGAAAGGAAAAAGAAAAAGGCCGAGGGGGTAGACAGGGAGCCATTTATATAAAGTGAATGCGATTATTCTGGTGAAGGAACCACACTTCAGAGACAGTGTCTCTCTGTCCAGACCTGTGCTTATCCAATATTCCAATATGTGTGTGGACTGTGCTGCCGTCCCCGTGGCAGAGGACCTCTAACAAATCTGTCACATGGCCAAAGCCACTGCAAAAGTCTGTACTGTGGTTTCAGTAATACAAGTAAGAGAGCTGAGCTGTATTATCAAACTCAGTTTAGACCATTAAACAGCCTGATAACAGAGGGGAAAGGTGGTATGGTATGAAATCAATATCACAATATTTCCAAGAATTTTCATTTGTGTATCTATGTCCCAATGTGGGAAATGTACACAAAAGTACATGTAAAATAATCAAATTGATGTTTAATGCAGTGAACTTTGTGCCAATGATGTTTGGCCTGGTTTGTTACAAGTTGCTGGAAACCACTAATTTAAACACCCCACAGTTTGATCATATCATCACAATATGATTTCATTGAGAGTCATTTTGGATCATTTCCCAGCTTTAGATAACAGAGTTTGTTTTTGTTTCTTTCTTTTACACTTCAGAATTGGATTGAGTCTCTGCCTTTCAGATTCATGATCAGATCAATTCTGTCCTTTCCAACCCAAGTTGTGCAGCCAATCACAAGTTTGAAATGTTATTCTAATAGAGACCTTAAAGTTTCCAAAGATACCAAACATACTTACTCTGAATTTGTGTCTGAATGTTATGCATCAAATTATGCACAAATAAATCTAGAACGTTTCTATTTGATCTAACAATGCAGCCATTAAAACATGGCGTCTCGGGAGCTTAAATGAAGAGAATGAGACTGTATGTTATACAAGTTAAGGTTTTTGGACTTGTGTAATCCACAGTGGACATCACGTTGTCAATAATTAATTGTAAACTATAATATTGACTGAAATAAATGCAGATTTGATGTTCACTTGATTTCACAGCTCAAGCCAAGCAAGTTTGCACATGCTGTAAAGACTGTAAAGCCCCTTGAGGCAAATTGTGATTTGTGATATCGGACTATATAAATAAATTCACCTGACAGCCTGCAATTCATTTTCATACTATACATAAAGTATACTGCCTGGACATTGAGAAAAATACACAAACGGTGGTAAGCTGTGATGTAAAGTGATTTGTAGTAAATTGGCAAAAACTTGCGCAGACATAATTCAATCTTACAGCTACATACTGATATTAATACTAACAGAACAAGAACACAACACAATGTGAAAGGACGCGAGACAGTTGTTGTCCACACGAATGTCTGTGTCGTCTTTATATCTTATCGTCATGCATTCTGTCTTTGTCCCTGCAGGCTGCAGATCATTGTACCTGCTGACTGTGTGTCTGAGGGCTGCTCGCTCAGCCCACAGCCATGTCAGACGTAAAGCCTCCACCACTATGTGACTACCCTTCCACCTCCTCCTCCACTGCAGCCTCCGCGGGCTCTCCTTCTGGCTGCGCCTCTTCCCTTGACCTCATCATAGACATGGAGCCCTGCATCGCCAACCTCCCCCTGTCGCCCGACCCCTTGTCCTCCTTCCCCCGACACAGACCCAGTGTGCCTCACTACCCGGGCCTTAAGGGGCCTCCCTACCCGCTCATGGCCAGGTGTAACAGCAGCGCCCTGCTCACTAACTTGGGGCTTAGGTACTGCTCCAGCAGACAGGGCCCTCTGGGGGTGGGGCCAGGTCAAGGGCTGGCCCCGGACTCATGCATTCACACAGGATGCAACGGCAGCAGGCCTTATAGGAGTATGGAGAACCTGAACTGGAACACTGTGGCAGATCCTGGCTTGTGCGCATTTAGTGCTGCCCCCTACAGGAGCATGGACAGTGAGTTTATTTTACGCTATACCTCCACTAGCCACTGGTGTGGCGGGCCTCAAGATGGATCTGTGGTGGGGGCCCATGGACTAGTACCCAACCCAGAGAGCCTGGCATTTTACCCTCGACATGGGCTGCCTAGGAAGGACCTGCCGCTCTTCCCTCAGTTGCTGTTTCCAGGTGGTGTCGATGAATGGGATGCAAGGAAGGGCCTGAGGGAGAAACTCCGCCTCCAGAGTGCCAGGTCATCAGTTGAGTCTATGAAGCCCCTCCCATTGCGGCCTCAGGTGACACCATGTGCTGCACCCATGGAACGGGACAATGTGCATCACCTGAAATCAACAGGTTCTGGGTCCAGGCCGCTGTGCACAATGCGTATCACCAGCCCAGAGGAGATAAAGCAGGAGGTCCTGAGGCGCTTACAGCTCCGGCGGCAGAACAGCAGCCCCAACCTGGCTCTCCACAGCTCCCCATCCAGCCCGAAAGTGGTTAAGACATCATACACAACAGACAACATTGCAGGTAACAAGAGTAGATCAGATTCTGCATCCGAGCGCTGCAGAGCTCCTGTGGGACGCCTTCATATCCCTACGTTCGAAGAGTTTAAGCGGATGAGGCAGAAGGAGGGAGAACACAGCAAAGAGTCCACAACGGGTTCTGTTGTATCTAGAAAACCTGAGGCTGACTTACCACAAGAAGCAGGAACATCAGACAGTCAGATACCTCCTTCTGATCAGACTGTCCCTCGGTTGAGCTCTAGTGGAGAAAACAGAGAGCAGCAAGAAGACTCTGAGGAGTTGGTGGGAGAAATGAGCAGAGGTGAAAGGACAGACAACCGTGGTGATGCCCTGCAGACTGTCACCTCCTCAGAGAGACTTCTCTGTAACACTGTGAGCACTAACAGCACTGCAGCTCCCAGCACATACTCTCCCATCTGCACAGGGCCGTCTCCACGTTCACCCCTGCAGCCCCTGGTCAGTTCAGCCCAGGAAAAGTCCCCCGCTGCAGGGGGAGATATCGGGAGCAGCAGGCGTAGAAGGAGCAGTCTGGAACCAGCTGGGTCAGTCCCATTCCCGCCCGGCAGGGAGACCTGGGAACGGCCTTCCAGCTGCTGCCCAGCACTCCTTCTGGAGGGGACGGACCTGTCCAGCTACGGAGCCAAGATCTATAAGATGAAGGATGGCCTCATCGGCTCCGCACTGGACCTCATCAAGAAGAGGTTAGTTTGGGAGGGGGACAAGAGGAGTGGACTGTATGTGTGTATTATTGTCAGAAGTATTCAGATCTGTTATTTAAAAATACCACAATGTTCAAATACACATGTAAAAGTCCTGCACTCAATACTTGTGTACTTCAACTTGAGTATGAAAAGTAAAAGCAATCATAGAAGTACCATTCATTGAAAATTAAAGTACCTCAAAATGTACTTGTGTTCTTTCCACCACTTATTATTGTGAGTTTATTATTCAATTTTGCCAAATAGGATACAAGATACTCAGTTAACAGAAATGCAGCTCTTATTGTGAAAGCAGCTCTTGTTTCATACAGTAGGGCTAATTTTGCCATTCTTTATAAAGAGAGATCAGAGAGATCAATTTTAATGGTCACACGTGAAACACTGCAAACACACACATGCACATGCAATTGCGTCCCACGATGAAATTTGTCCTCTGCCTTTGACCCATCCAGTCGTCCTTCCTCCGGGGGGACAGCTTGAGCAGTGGTCAGCCATTCATGCGGCGACCGGGGACCAAGTCCAAGTGTTCATGCCCTGTTTTTTTTTTTATGATTGTAGAAATGCAGCATTCACGTTACAGAGTAATCCACCAAGAATGTGCAATTCATTTGAATGAGACAGACTGGTCTCATTCAAATAAACTAGGAGTCTCTGAAGTTCCTTTGAACGCTGCCTAAGCTGGTCCCCATGTCCAAGTTAAAGACCACTGATGACTGAGCCTTTATAGTCAGGGACCTGAGCCATATGAGCCAGTGGCATCTTTTAAACAACTTTTCACAACATACTTATTCCTCTATGGACCCTCTGGGACTGACTGACCTTAGGTTGAATCATACAATAATATAACCTCCTCTTTACGCCAGGGATCAGTAACTCACGCACAGCATACACCACATCGTGCAGAATATAAAAGCATATCTCTCCGTCATAGGGGAAAACAAATAAAAAATGGTCTATATGCCACTACAGGACACAGGCCACCATGCATCATTGCTTTCTCTTTGTGTTGTGGTAATGTGATCGCACTTATTGTTGCAGGGTGTGACACACTGGCCTTACAGTGATGAAACAGATCAGTTACCCTGGTAATGATGCTGCCTGTGGACATATGGTGCAGGTGTGAGAACAACACAAGCTATGACTCATCTTGAATTATTTACCCACTTAAATATGTGCTGGGTTGTGTTTCTGCGCATGTCTCTTTATGTGTGAGGGTGAGTCTATTTGCATGCAAGAGTACTTGTTTACGTTTTAGTGTATATTCTGCTTGTCTACATTCACATTTGAGGTTTTGTAAGCAAGTGAGTGAATGAAACACTCAGAAATGCATCTGGTATCTAAAAAAAATACACATTTTCTAATTCCCTAACGGAAAACTGGAATCCATCATTTCTGTGCTCAAAACTGCTCAAAGCATACTCAGAGTACTATGTTTTAACTGGCTTTAGTACTTGATGTTGAGTGTGCCACAACAGAATTATGAAAAAGTGTCACATTGTAGCCTGATCCAGACTGCTGTCCAAATCATCAAGTTTTCAGTGATTCAAATAGGTCTAAAGTTATGCTTTTTGACAAATGTTACTACAATTCATCCACAGGGGGACATGAACACGTGTACCAAATGTCATGGCAATCTATCCAACAGGTGTGCGCATGCGCTTGTAAGTGCGTGCTGCCCGATACGGTTGCTCCGCTCGTCTTACTTGCTCTTTTAAATCTTTTTGTTATTTAACTTTGTACTTATGGGTTTTTTGTTTGGTGTT
>JAVQJL010032627.1:0-66951 GCA_036024295.1 Nannoperca obscura
AAGTTAAGACTAGTTTAAAGTCATCTTCATTGAAAAGTACAGTGCTTTTCCTTCAAAAATAAGGACATTTCAATGTGACCCCAAACTTTTGAACGGTAGTGTATATATATATAAAACACTGCCCACGCTGTCTGATTTAAGAGAAGTTTTCACTAAAGCCACCATTACTGCAGTGGCAAAGTGAATGTTGTTTTCTCTGAAAACATGGATGGTTGTGTTTATTGCAGTTGTCAATCACACCCTCTGATGACTAAAAGAGGTCTAAGATTATTAACTCTCATAATAATAGTTTGGTTATGACACATAAAAACATAATCAACTGTATCAATCTGCAAACTTGCAATCCATAATTTCGATCCCAGCATGCATTGGGTGAGTGGCACGGTCCCAACACAGGCCACCAGTTTAAATCAGGGCTACAATGAGGAAGCTCCACTATGTGAAAAAGATCCCACTCAACATAGCCTCTTACCTTGTGGGCTACTTTTAGCTCAGCAGGCTGCTGTTTTCAACAAAAAGCCTAGATAAAAGCACTGTATGCTACCTACAGAGCAACAAATGGCAGACTGATAAAGTTAGCTAACATGTTAGCAAAAAAAAACTTTACAAGATGGTAAAATGTCATATGTAATATAACCTTTCCTTTAGCTTGTTAAGGGGATCCCCCAAAAGGCCAAAAATGTATTAATGCAGCTGTAAAATGAACAGAGTTGTCCAGCTAAAGCATTGCCATAATTCTTTGTCTCCTGTTTCTGTTCTTCTGAGCAGTCCGGTCTCACCAGAGTTCACAGAGGTATGCGCGCTGGATGGAAGATTCATCACTTTGGTGAGCACTCAGACCCAGACAGATTGGGAGTGGGTGGAGCAGAGACTCTCTTTCAGCTGTCAAGGTAGGCCATGTCATCAGTTTGGGTGCGAAGGGGTCACCTGTTCCGGCCCCCTCTTGCCTCTTATGATTTAGACATCTGTCAAATTCCCAATTATTTCTCTCTTGTGCAGTTCAAAAGGAAATTGAAAAACCCCAGTTGCTGCAAGCAGAGGTGGTGAGTATGGACACCGATTCTTCAGAAGAAGCCTGTTCATGGAACAAAGTGTGTTGTATGCATTGTCAAGTGAAGTTAATTTTGTTTGTGCATTAAGGGTTAAGGGTTAAGGGTTTGAGGTACTTGTACTTGTTATGGTACTCTCTACTTATATTACATTAATGTATCAATAATCATAACCCAATAATGTCATATAAATTTAAATTTATTATTATTGTTTTAGTACACTGATGGTAATAATTGTGTGCTTTTACTTAAGTAAAATGCTGAATGCATGACATTTACTTGTACCAAGTATTTTTTGCTACTTTGCTACTTTTACTTAAATAAAAAATTGGATCTGCCACCATCATACATTTGTCTCTACAAAGGTTTTACAATATGTGCAACATGTATGTGATTGTAGCTGAAATCCAACAATCTATACAAGTCTTCTTATATTCACATCAGGAGACAGAGGATGAAAGGATGCCAGAGAAGGAGTACTATATACCATGTGTGGGTTTGCCTCGTCTCATAGCATACAAGCCAGAGCCAAAACAAACTCCTCATGCTGCAAAGGTAGCTTCGACATATTCCTGTATCTCTGCATTGCCCAATAGTGCCTGGAAATGACAGCGATGGCCTTTTTCATTTCCCCGCAGTAATAGCAGCATGTGGAGGCTATAATATCAGAGATGAAGAGATGATTGTGAATCTGTTTTTTGCTGCACTGTAGATTCCAGAGGTTGAATATAAACCGGATGTGCATTTTGCTCAGTGTGACTATTGCCAGCAGCTCTGTCAGCCCTTCATAAACAGTGAACTGTTGGAAAACGAAACGGGCTTTGAGAGGGTGAGTGTAGCTTATTCACCCTTCAACAAGACATTGAAAATAAACTCATTAGAAATAATGACTGTTCAGATAACCTTTCCAGATTGACAAAATCATTTCCATCTGTGGTGGGAAAAGGTCCACAAGGGTGGAGCACTGCAAGTAAAAAAAAAAAAAAAGAAAGAAAAAGAAATTTGCATTGTTTCTCTCATTCAGGTCTTTTGTTGTGAGCAAGCTAAACAAATGAGAAAGCTTATCCTGGAAGAGAGAGAAAAACTGGTACAGCAGGAGAATGATAGAAAGATTGATGTGTATACTCATGGGCACGTCATGAGAGTTGAGGAGAGGAAACCTGCTAAAGAGCAGGCAAGGGAGAGGTGAGAAACATGCATGCACTGTCTGTTCTGCATTTATTTTATATGGTGTTAAGATCGTGTGGAAGGCTGCCAAGGACATACATATTGGACATATATTGTTATTGATTGTACTATATTGCATGCGATAAAATAGCTCCATTTATCTTAGTGTTTACTGTATCAGGAAATATGAAGTGGCATCTGAATTTGATTCTCAATATGCCCTTCAGGTTTTGGCATTGTATTGTACATTCTTTCCCACTTCTGCAGAAAATAACTTTTTATCAATTTCTAATGTAGGTTGAGACTTTTGCAACACAAGAGAAAAGCTAAAAAAGACAATTTAAATAAAGAATTAAGTAAGTATGAAACCTGGAGCCCTGGTCAACACAAATTAGTACAAATGATGAAGATATGAAGTATATACTTTCTTTTCTCGTCTTTCAAGCTTTAATAAATTGATATTCTCCTTCGTCTGCTCAGGCATCAAAAATAAAACTGCCTACGGGCTGTCAAAAGAGATTCCTAACATCAATGATGAGCTTCACATCCCTCAGAGAGATATAGAAAATATTACTGGCCTGTTTACACTACAAGAAGAGACAGATGGTGAGCCAAAGGTATGCATTCATAATGGAATTGATGTTGCCATGGCCTCTCCTAAATCAGAGCTTTATCATCTGCGTATTTACCAGAAATGTCATAAATAACTTGACCATTTTGTGTCACAACTCAAGGAAGTAATTAAGAAGTTCTACAAAAGTGGGAAATGTTTTCTCACCTTATGTCCAGATGGAACGGGTAGTGTTTTGTATCCTTTTAAGCAGTGCACAAAGTGGAAGATCAAGGACAAGGTTAAAGTATATAATGAGAGGGTACACATTTGTTCCCTTTGATAAAAGGTTTGCACAGTGTTAATGATCCTTAATAGACAAGTTATCCTTCTGGGAAAGCAGCCATTATAATATCCTCCGCAGAAGCTGCTGACTTCACCTACATAATTTTGGAGGACAAGAACGTTGCGCCCAGCATCAAAGGCATTTTCACAAATAAAGGCCACTCCACATGCTACCATCCCAATGGAATGATATGGTAATTGTTACTCCATAATAACTGTTATTATGATAATTGAAACAAAGTTCTTGCTAAAATAAGGCCTCAAAGGAATAGTTCCACATTTTGGGAAATATGTTTAGATCGATACCAATCTCATATGGGCACAGTACATTTGAAGCTACAGTCAGCAGCTGGTTAGTTAAACTTAGCATAAAGACAATGTGAAGGTAGCAAGGTAGCAAAATTCACCTACCAGCATCCCTAAAGTTATATCTTGTATGTGTGTGATCCGTACAAGTTGCTAGGTAACCACTAGAGATTCCAGGAAGTTTCTGGACCCCAAACCAAAAAGTAGTCTGGCACATATTTTCCCATAAAACGGCTAATTGCCATTTTTAGATTTTGGTTTGTGTATGGATGAATCAAACGAGATACAACGTGTTATTTGGTGAGCTTTAGAGATGCTGGTAGGTTTATTTGGTTATCGTCAGACACAGGCTTGCTGTATCCCCGTCTCCTGTCTTAATGCTAAATAAGTGAACTGGCTGCTGGCTGCATCGTATATTTAAAGATGTGAAAGTGGTGTCAATGTTCTCATCTAACTCTCAACAAGAAAGCGAATGAGCGAATTTCCTAAAATGGCATATTGTTCCTTTTTATTAAATTAGTCAATGAGGAATTGAATATAAATGTAAATAGATGTTAAAACCTAATCTTAACTGAATCTTTTGTGTCTTGGACACCAAATGGTTAAGACCTCTAAGGTTTCTATAATAACTTTTTGACCAACCTGCTGCTCTCATGCTGCAGGGCAGGATGTGTGTTGCTAATCTCTGTGGTGTGTCTGAAGGTTGAATCTGACCCCTGTTGGAGGTCTCTGCCTAAGTGAGACAGGAGCTATGAGGAGGCGCTGGAACTGGTTGTATTTTGACCCGCATGTACGTGACCTTCCCTTCAAGCCTCTAACCTTTGCCCTGAGCCCACACATCAGTGTGCGCATACACTCACAAGAACGCATGTATGTCACCTTTACACATCGGCAAAACAGCGTGCGCTTCAGTCTGGGGTCAAAGCTTAAGGTAGGTAGTGATAAATGCACTATAAATGCATGTACAGTGACTGTAAGTGTTTCTCTTTGTCTTACATGAAAAATTTAAGAGCGTCCATGTCAAACTGTATGCAGCACATTGCAGCAGTCATTAATGATTTGCAATATGTGCACAGAAAAAATAATAGATTTGAAAAGGGACATGTTTTTATTCTTCTTTTCAAATGCAGCTCGTTTATCCAGAGAGCCGTGACAAGCCAGGGCAAGACGTTCTGGAGAGATACATCCAAATGAAGAGCTCACAGATTTACTCTCTGCTTGGCCAGATGCAGACCTGCATGACCCACCGCTCTGCAAATCTGAGCAACATTAAGCCACATTACGGTTTCATTGCCCAGGCGCAGCGGCTTAGCAGACAAATGGAAAAGGAGAAGTCGCCCGAAAACGTAAAGGTGTAAATTAAGAGCGAAATACAGAATTGGCAAAAGCTGATATAATTTATGGCTGTGTTTCAGCTCACAGCCTTATGTTCTTTTAAACCTCTTGAGAAGCTGGTGCTTATAGTCATTCATGGTTACACTAAGACGGCTAAGGGCTTGAGCTTTATAGAGAAAGACTTATGGAAGATTGGGTAAACTGGTTCGGCAATGCAGATATTTCTGTAAACATTCAAAAGCAGTTCAGTTCAAATTAACTGAAGGAGAAAATAAAAGAAGAAGGCCAGGTTGTCTGTGTTTGGGTCATGTATTCAGTATACATTTAATAACGCCTATATATATCATGATATACCTTCCATAAGATCTGTAGAGATGGATTGCTTTTATGAAAGAAAACAGTAATGTACACCACAGAACAGAATTATCAATGGGACTGAAAAACTTACTGAAAAAATACCACTCTTAACAGGGTAACCCAGACATTCAACATTTCAGGGGAACCAAAGTAATATTTCCAACACCTGTCTTGCTATTGAAGCTAGTTCTTGTCCTTGTTGTTTCCCAAATAGAAAACAAGGCCCTGTACATACATGTCTTCTACTTTAGAAGAGCACAAACAGGCCAGCGGCAACAATAAACCGACACTAAATCATAAACACACAGATTTGAACACAAATCCCCCTTATCCCTCACTCCATCATCCATATAATCCCACCTCTCATGTACCAAAATCATCGCACGCCCAGTTTCCCAGCTGAAACACATCCCTATCCTACCTGACTGGCGATAACTTTACTTTACGTTTGGATGAAATCCAACTACTGGCAAACACCAAACACCAATAATCACTGTTCATCTGTTATGTTATGTTATGTTATGTTACATACATACATGTGATGTAACATAAATAACTGTTCAGTCAGACATACACCCAATATCATTATATATATGTAAAATAATAATTTGATTGTCATATTGTGTTTAAGGTTTTAGTAAAATAGCTTTTTAATTGAATATTCTTTTTTTAGTAAGTAAACAGCATAATGTATTTGCAAATGCTAAATTGCATGCATAAGATAACAACGCTATGTGGTGAGTTTACCAATATAGTAGTGTCTGAAGCTAATTTTAACTGCTTTTCATATTGCAGCCAAAACCTTTAGTAAAATTAAACTAACATGCTGAACTAAGATAGTAAATGCGCTAAACATTATACCTGCTAGCATTAGCATTTTCATTGTAAGTTCAGAGGGACAGTGAGCATTTTAGCTATTTTAGTTAGCATTTTAATGTTCTCCACCAAGAGTTCTGGGTTTATAGTCCATTATTTAACAGACATTCAAGAAGAAGTAAAGGCTGTTAGAGACTGAGGCTGAGAGGGATAACGTAGGACAAAAGCTGCCGTGCTTATCAAACATTTTCATGGCACACACCCCAGGATGCTTGTGATAAATAAACTATGTTAGTAGCCCTTATTATAATATAACAGATACATCATGGTGTACATCACATAGGCTTTTCAATCACCATATTCATGCTGTGTCAAAAGGTTCTTACAGTGCGTGGACACTGAAAAGAAGTACATCTAGTTAAGAAAGATCAGTATGTTCTTCATTTCAATGCACATTCTTTTAATCTACTATAACTAGTTTAGTCTTCTAGTTAGTTGCAGACCAGTGTAATGACTTATTTCCATTATCTAGTTACTATATGTGGCTCACTGGAAGGCTGTTAATTAGTGTTATTCCCAGACTTGAAAATGATCAAGCTCATACAGCCACTGAATGTGGGCATATGGCTGTTTTACACTTAAGATGTTTACAGATGGCGAAAACACACTAGAGATATGAATATTTGCTTTCCCTCCTTTTCTCTTGCTTTCTCTTAAAGTCAGATTTACCATTGTTATTTGGCATAAGCATAATACTATAATATACTGCCCGAGCACATTTACAATGTCAGTAAAATTCGGATATTTTTAAGAAAAATACTCTACGACCTATTATACAATATTAGTAAAACTAATCATTTAAAACATACAAAAGTTTAAACTGTATAGATGAGATGTGCTTTAATAATATAATGTCATGACTGGAACAACCAAATGTAATACAAATGGTGAAAAGTATAGAAGAAAAGAGATCAAATAAAATAAGAGGCGGATTTTGATTAACCTCTGTACAGTTTTTTTATCTCCTTTTCTTCCATTTCTGTTAATGTGTCTACCATTGAAACAGTCGCTCATTATTCTATGGTTGCTATGGGATACTAGGAGCAAAACATGCTGTTTTTATTTGGCAATTCTTTATCTGATTTAAAATGTTTTTTGTTTTTTTATGTGTGGTTTCTCTGCTTACCTGTTTCACAAAGAGTCATGGATATCATGAAGGTGAAGATGCAAACACTTGACCCACCAGGCAAATCAACTGAGATGGATTTAACAACAAACCCTGGACTTGCAAACAAACCGAGGTTAGGAAAGAGACTTCAGCCACAGCATCATGAACAATAGATCCTAAGCAGTGCGACTAACAGTGATCAAAGACAGAAAACAAAAAACTTGCTTGCATGCGATATTGTCACACCTTTAAAGGATGAACAAAAGGAAAGATGTATTCATTGCAGGCCTTCTTTTGAAAAACATGTTTGTGCACAGTCAAAAGTTCTACTTCAAACATGAAGTTGAATTAGCACCTATCTGTTCAGTCTCAAAGAAATGAACGTTATGCTTCCCACACATTAGCAGTGCAGTTGTACTGGATTGTATTATATTGTACAGGTGCTTGAGTTATTGCAACCACCACCTGTACATGTTTGGCCTCATTAAGCTGATAATGAAGAACTGGTTCCAGTGTAAGCTCACGTGAATATCTGACGATCCATGCATTTGACGGGAGAGTCGTCACCAGAATCAGCGTTGGTACACAGACTGACTGGAGAAACGAGGAAGAGTGCGCTCAAGGTACGGTTTCTTCACAATTCATGCTAATTATGACTCTCTGACCTTGGTCGGCAAATGACTGTGAATGTCGTGAGATAATTGTTAATTTATTTTTTGCATTTGCAGACTATAAATACCCAAACCAAGACACATCAGAAGCTCCCCACAATAATTTGGGCCTGACATCTGTGCAGGTGAGC
The DNA here is from genome assembly GCA_036024295.1 of Nannoperca obscura. Lineage (NCBI taxonomy): Eukaryota > Metazoa > Chordata > Actinopteri > Centrarchiformes > Percichthyidae > Nannoperca > Nannoperca obscura. The sequence continues at coordinate 7,896 of JAVQJL010032627.1, forward strand.
ATGTCACTGTGGGGTAAACACCCAGGAGATGGTTTACAATGACAAACTCACAATGAGGTATTCACTTGTAACCTTGTAACCCCCCCATGCACAATGTCCTTGACATAGTAAAGAATTTGCTACAACACTCAGAGTACTCAAGGTTTCTCTAAACTTGTCTGAGTATTTTCATGTCATTAAACTAACATTTGAAATGCACTTTGTGAAGGTGAAATGTGAATAGATGAAATTAGCATATATGTGGTTCTTTTGGTGTGTTTTAGAAAAAAAAATACAACTGGCAAAGAAATATTGAATTTGAGTTTTCAGAGCCTTGTCTATCCTTGTCACAGTGCAAGTTTTATCTTGTGAAAGATGATATGACATGGTATCCAGAGACATGGAGTTTCACGGTTTTGATTTATTCATGAAGCACAAGTTAAAGACCTCAAAGAATTTAATAAATTATGAAGTGTCTTTGTTTTTTCTCCTCAGAGCATTCCTAAAAACATGAAGTCTGAGTTGGATATATCCCCAGATAATGAAGTGTTGGATTCGCTCAGCAAGGAAACTCCCCATATTCCCACAGCCTGCCAAGGAGAAACTGAGGAGTCTTTAACTAATCTGGACAGGGTATGGGGGGAAATGCCACTTTTAAACTATTTCTTTTCCTCGCCCTGTATAAATATAAATGCATTTACGGGGCACGCAATTAGTCTGCGTTTGTCTCATATCAAAACTTGCCCATCACTGCTGCTGCTGCATGTTTTAAAACATTACTGTAACATGCTTTCTGAAAACCTCATTAACTGAAATATTTGGACACTTTATTTGTGACAGTGTCTTTATAAGAAAGAAAATGTGAAAAAAAAATGTTTTCAGACCCCAACCTCAAATGGATCAGGCTCATCAGGCCCATCAGTAAAAACTGTGTCCAACATTTGCTTTAAAAACTGCCAGGAGCTGAAGAAACCTCCAGTGACCAGTGATCAGATAGCCAACAACGCTGACCCAAAAGAGGTGAGAGAGTGTGCAGCTCACACTGCTGTCAATATGGTGACACGCTCATGTTAAATAAACACTGACTGAACCAGGGAAAAAAAGTGTGATTTAGCCATTTGCTGATTTCAATATCAATGCGTGCGGCTTGGAGTTGACATGATTATGAAAACGAATAATAGCCACAATAATGTGAATCTTGTGAGCACCTTACTCACGACAAAGACCATCTGAATTTGTAAGGTGACATTTCCAAGGTCTCATTTCAAGAAGCACAAATAAAAAAAAAAAAGTATTTTGGGCCATGCTAACAGCTCATGGGATCCAGACTGAAATGCCTTGACAACTGCTGGGTGGTTGCCAAGAACTTTTGTACAGACATTCATGGTCCCCAGAGGATGAAGCCTACTGACTTTGATGGTCTTCTGACTGTCCCTTTAGTGCCATCATGTGGTTGACATTCATGGTTCAGAGTGAAAAAACTTGACAACTGTTGGATGGATTGCAATGAAATGACTTTGGTGATCTTCTGACTTTTCTTCTAATGCCACCATATTGTCCCATATTTTACAACACAAGAAAAATGATCCATGGTAGTCCAGATGTTCAAGTTATTGTTGTTGAATTTTGGTGTCTGAATTTTTAATTATTTTACTTCATTTAGATTTTTATATCACAATTTGACTCACTGAGCAACGTGAATAGTTACTCTTGAATAATGAACACTCGTCTGTGTGCATTTGTGAACTCTATAAAATCAAGTTTTTCAAGAACCACTTGAAAATACCTACTGAAATTTTCAAAGAGGGGAATTCAAACCACATTAATTCAGATGGTTTTCAAAGTGAACCATTTCAATGCTACTAATTATGGTGTATTTGATTAACATTAAGTTTTCATTAGTGTTGGATTTTACAATTTGCTTTGCTTCCATGAGATGAGTAATAATAATACATGTTAATAAATACTAATTGCAAACTTACAATCAGAATTTATTTTTTACATTCACTCTTTTCTCTTTCTGTCAGTTTTTCTGCTGTACAAAGGCATGGAAGTTATCAGAGACTTTGCTGAAGAATGCAGCGGCTGTCACCGAAGCAACCGTGACCGACTGGGACCCAGCGAAGCAGAAAGATCAAAGGTCAGGATCGCTCATGTCCATTATTAGCTTAACACAGTAACTTGTTTTCAAATTAAATTTCCATACCATTGAATCTGTGATGCTACATTTTCCGTGAAACACCGCAGGTTGAACGGTTTGGAATTTGAAAGCAGCTCAGCTCGTCAGACCCATAAAGCAGGTTACACACACACACACACACCATCTACCACAGACTTATCTCATACAGAATAAATTCACCTAGCTTTCCCTTTTGTTCATCCGTGCCGTGACACCTTTAACTTCCAATTACAGGACACAGACAACAAATACCTGACGCCCTACACAATCGACTCTCAGATGATGTTTTGACTGCCGAGGAAGAGGTTTCATTCTCTGAAGTAGAAATGGTGGAATCTGCGAACACTTTCTCTTTCAAAGTAAAAAATGCTGGACAGAAGGTATCAAGTTATGTTGTTGAAATCACAATAGTTGACTGAGGTCAGACGCCATCGTGACTATAGCAGACAGAAAATCTGTTTCTGTTTGGTTCAATAGAGGACGCCGCCGCTTGTCAAACACTACAACAACGGTCAAACATTTAGTGTGGTTTTACCAGATGGAACCGGGCAGGTGTGGTATCCTTTAAAGTGAATGCAAATGTCAATTTTCTGCCATGATATAAATATGTAATGTTTGATTCACCTTGACCATATTAAAAAGCTATCCTTCTGGAAGGCTTGCTATTCTTGCAACTGCTGCACAGTCAGCTGACTGGTCTTGTGTGGTGGTCCTGGAAGACAAACATCTGCAGCCTCGCATCCAGGCAGTTTTCACCACCAGAGGACAGGGTACCTGTTATCACAACAATGGCTGTATATGGTATGATTGGTTGTTAAATCATTCCTAATACTTTAACTCAGTGTAAATATAACCGCATATTATTTTGTAATTAGTCTATTTAATCATCACCCGCTCTCTGTAGCATTTCAAGTTTATTTTAATTATTGAGAAAATTGGCAGCAGACGGAAATGATGACCTGTCTGGGTGAGACAATAAACACCTCGGGGGGCTTATTGTTCACAAGCTGCTTCTCTTTATTAGGGTTAATCTGAATCCGCGGGGAGGCACCTACTGCAGTGACACAGGAGATTTGAAGAAACATTGGAGGTGGCTGGACAATAAGCATCATGATCATGTTCCGCCCTGGAAGCCCATCTGCCTGACACTGAGCCGTAACCTCAACATCCGCATCCAATCCCAAGAGCACATCTGCATCGCTTTCACCTCTGGTAAACGCAGTGTGCAGCTTAATGTAGGGGCAAAAGTGAAAGTAAGTTAGGGTGGCTTGTGGTATTAATACATTCATTTGTAGCAATAGCAGAACTACAAGGGATGACATATAGATCCAATTTTAGGTCAAATCATTGCTTTAATTTATATTTCCTTGCTGTCGTAGCTGAATGAAGGCAAAGGTCTAACGCTGCCGGGGCCTGACATGCTTCAGAGTTATCTACAGCAGAAGAGCGCAGAGATCAATGTCCTGCTCCAGAACATCCAGTCCCTCATCACCTATCAAAAGACTGTCAGTCCACGGAAGGTCAAGCCAGAGCAAAGCCTCATCTCACAGATGGAAAGACGGCGGCTGCCAATGAAACAGCAACAGTCTGGCAAGAAGACCCCCTAAAGCCGACGATGTCCTTGAATGGCAGTTTCTAATTTGTGCGATGTGAATTGTACTGTAGCATTCAGAGAATTTGAATGCAATGGCAAAGTGCTTACTTGAAATAAAACCAAATACCATCATTAAACTTTTTTTTTTTAATCAGAATGTTCATAAATAGTATTACTGTACACATCATTTTCCATGGGACACACCAAAACAAATATTGACATTGTCCTTTTACCTTTGTTACTCTGCGAGGACCACTAGGAAACATACCCATAAATCATACAGTGCAAAACTGCCAAGGTCAACAGTCCATTACTTTGCCAGAGTAAAAGTATATTAGTTTCAATCAACTTTTGTATAAAAAGAAAAAGTATAAAACATAAGATTTTATTACATTTTTTACATATTTGCAACAGAATAACAAAAAGGTAATTTTGCTATGATCAGAGGGGGAAACCTGTTGGACCTGAGTGTCCTGTAGCACATCAGGCCACCGTAGAGTTCTACTGAACGTTACAAAGACGGTTTTATTTTAAAAAAGAGGAATAAAATATTTTGCAGCATTTTTCTCGTTATCCTTCCAAACCTATCGAGGGAATCTAGACATCAGTATGCAAGCCCCCTTACAGGGTGATGAACAACCCTTTAGTGCCTCTTTTTTCGCACCCCAAGTGTCCTTATTGGAACACTCTTAATGCAATTCACCCCTTTCCTCACCCTCTCATACTGTGCAAATTCTTTTTATTCAAATCAATTTGGGGAGATGTAACTGTGATCACAAATCCACCCTTTTCAGAATGTATTTTGGATGGATTCTTTTACATGAAAACAATCCTAACCACAACACCACCTTCAAATTTTAGTCAAACTAAATGATCAACTCAGAACCCAAAAATAACACCCTCCACTTCCCAGTTTGTTATGGACTGCGAGATGAATACCTGAACCTCGACAAACTTTTAGCTACTTGAGCCTCTGTGGGAGAATCTTTGGCCTTGTGTGCTGGGTTTTGTTTTTTGCCGTCAGCTCAGCAGTCTTGGTCCGAGCTTGCAGCTCAGTTGCAGTTCTCCGGTCACCTCGCCTACTCGGCCTCACAGCTCCTAGACGTGGCTGGAGTTGCAACATCCTATTGCTATCCAGTGGGTGTTCACCAGCACCGCCGCATCAAACTTGGACATTACTTATTCACAGACAGCAGTAGGTTAATCTGAAAGAGGGGCGTAAAAAATAATGAGCGCTCGCCGTGACTTAGCTGGCGCGTGTTATCAAACGTTTCTCCACTGAAGTTGCTCTCAGCAGATTTGGATGTTGCAGCGGTATAATGAAAACTGTGTTGGGTGCCTTTGGGTTGTGCTAATCCCGCAGTACTGTACCTGCTCCATAGATGGACATGCAACGATTTGAAGGTCTTCTCCGCTGTATTCCTCCTGAAGCAAGGCGTGCAGTCTTTGGAATACTTGCTGGATGTTATTCTGTGGGAAAAGCAATCCTATTACTGGAGGGAAATTAATACTACATTTCCATCTGGCCTATGTCCCCCTCACTATCTTGTTTCCATGTCAACCGCAGAATTTTGTTTCTCTCTTATTCGGCTTCACCTGGCACCTTGATGAAAAGTACACAAGGCCGCACAAAGATTTCTCTATTAGAGTTCAATCACAGCTAAAAAGGCACAATCTCCAAGCCAAATTTAAACAAAAGGCTCAGCCCAAGACTAGAATTCAAATACAGGATTGTTGGCTAGATCTCTCCAAAATTGATTGGCAGGCCTTTAACTACAGTGACAAACCCTCGCTAACGAATAAATGCAAGTAATGAGTGATTTCTGATGCTGTGAGGGGTTTGTTTACATGGTAATGTCTGCACACACCACTGCACAATAGACCTATAATTTCAATATCTGTGAGGAGAGAGAAACAAAAATGCCTTTCTAACTCTTCAGTTATTTCAAAGAATTACTGATTGCACCTCTGAGTGCAAGCACATGGTATTTCTATACTTTTATGACTGCATTCTTTGAGATTTAACAATGGCATGAAAAGATATCGACTCATGCAGTGCATGCTACACCGTAGCATTCCTGCCACCCACCCGGACAGGCTTGAAAAGGATGAACTCGGTGTCTCTATTGGCCAAGTACAAGGACATGCTCTGTAAAGTGCTTGGCAGCTTGCTCTTCATCACCCGGTAGGTAGCCATCACTATATCGTTGATCTTAGCTGAAATGAGAGAAAAGAAGGACTGAGAAGAAAAAAAAACAACAACAACAACAAAAAAAGAAAAAACATTGACATGCCCTCTAGCATTCGCTATACAAGTTTTGATGAATTACAGTGCGACACCAGTGGCGTTTCCTGAGACAAATCTTACCTGGCTGTGCCCAAGGTTGCTGTGAGAGACTGTACGTAGGACCACCTTGGATAGCCATAGTTTTAAGGGCTGCAACCTGAGTGCAGACACAATCAAAACAAAACATTACAACTTGAAAAGACATAATTAGCACTGGTGTTACTGTCAACTGGGACAATTCAACTTGAATTAGACAAAGTGTAGTATTGACTTAGTAGAAGTAGTAAAAGTGACAATAGAACACTGAGTGATGTGGGTAAACAAAAAAAACAGCAAAAGATGAATGCAACACAATTATTGCACTGAAAGATTTCAGAGCACAATAAAATATCAAAAGACATGCGTATACACAGTAACGTGTAGAAAACAGAATTAAATATCCTAAATAGAAAAAACAGCTGTTTTGTCTTCAGTCGTCAGTAAAGTACTGAGACCTTTAGTGATCGATAGATAAGCAAATTATTTTTTTAAAGATTTTATAAAAAGGTAAAAGCTGAAAAGAAATAAATGCAGGTCAGGATGAGCCGTCACCGCCTGAGGCTAATTCTGCATTCGCTGTAACAGTTACCTTGGTGAGAAACTCCTCAAGGTTCCCCACAAAGATCTGAGTCTGCTGCTGGATGAACTGCTCACAGCTGAACTTCAGGTGTCGGTCAACTTCCTTCTTCGAGTCAATGTAGTGCTCCTTTATCTCCGGCGTTCCCTGGGGGCCACAGAGACAAAGGGGTTTAGCACTATCAAGTGGCGTTTCCATAAGGCAGAGCGCTATCAAAGCAAGTAAAGTGTGTGGTGCGTTTCATAAAATAGGCACACAAAAAATACACTACCTCCAACAAGAATTCCAGTATGGCGTTGTGACTGTTAAGTCGGAAGAATTTGGGAACAGCCTTAGGGTTCAAGATTTTGAAGGCAGCATCTTAACACAAAGCAGAGATTAAATCTGAGCTGGTGTAGAATTAGAGTGCCCTCTAGTGCTGCAAATTTAATATGACCTTGACTGAGACGAGGGTGGAAGGAGGAGCGTGTCTGCCCTGTGAGCCATCAGTTAATGTACATTATGGTGTTGGATTATACTGTAATTTCCACATTAATTGTTGCCACTGGTGCATGTGATGGGCACAAGTTGCTTAATGAGCATGAGAATGTAATGACTGACTTTACGGAGCTGAACACCAATGTTCCCTCCACCTTTAATTATCTTACCTCGTGTTTTCTTCAGGTCCAGTGAGATTTCCTTGATGGCAAAATCGGTGTGAAATGGGGCAATCTGTTCGCGCATTATCAGCAGGTGCTTGATCAGGAAAAGTTGCCCGTCTATTTGTGTCTACAGAAAGTGATAGCACACTGTTAAATCCACACTGCAGGCTGCCAACACAAAAGGGCATCTGTTGACTAGCCAATCTACAGAGAACATAAAAAAAAGCACAGGCTCGGAAACGATAAGGGAATATGTCTAATTAATAACTGCTGATTAACCATAGCTGGAAAGGGACATATCACTGTGACAAAATAAAGGCAGCTGAAACCAGTTATTGCTCATCTAACCACTAAAATGTTGGAAAATCATCAACATCGGGTGGGAGCACATCCTCTGAGATTAATGCTGGTGCATTCATTTGAAGTGTTAGGTTGAAACGAGCCAGTTAGCAACAGACAGACAGCTAATATGAAGGTGTGAGAAGTCCATAAATAAAAGGATGGTCGGCTGAACACTCTGTAGAGCATAATAAAGCACCCCTTAAAATAAACTTTAAATGACATCCCAGCTGCTTTAGTTAGGGATTCTGCAGCCAGAAGAAAGATGAATAACACATTATCTAAGAGGGAACTGATCTTATTTACGATGTCAAAAGAAACACACATTTCCAGCTATATTGATTATTATACCAATCTGAAAAGTTAGGTAAAAAACACAAAACCACTCTCTATTCTTAATCGTGCATGCCAACCTTGTTTTTAAGGATGATATCTGAAGCTTTAAGCAGGGACTGGATGCAGGCAGATAATGCTTCTTGAGATAAACCCTGGAAGACTGCTCTCTGGAAAAAGACCAAGTCACAGCAAGAAACACACGAATAAGAAATGCAAAAGTGGAAACACTATAAAGCCACATTTGTGGATGGGAGACTTTAAATTAGGAACAAATTAAATTTGAAGGCTCACATCTATACATCTGTAGAGCTTGGACAGACAAACCAGCGTTCGTCTGACAGTGGGGTACCACATGCCGTGCAGATCAGCAGGAGAGATAGATGTCTGCAGGCTTGACGCGTCCACACTCCCTGGATTCATTGTGCAAAAGGAGAAAGAGCCATCAGGCAACGGCAATAACAACAAAAGTTGTTAAAAAAGCACGTATCACAATCTGGAAACACGGACCGGCGTTGCTGTTTCTTCTACCACCAGGATCCTCAAGCTGAACATCAGAAAACATGGATTCTTGTGACATCTGCTTCATCTGCTCTTCCTTCAAGCTCTGAGCAATCCTCTATTGATGACAGAAAAGGAAAAGATGGAGTGAGTAGACAGACAGTGTTAGATTCTGGAAAGTTATGTTTATCCATATCCAACAGGTTTTTTTAAAGGCGAAATGAACAGAATCTAATATTCAACTTGCAAAGCAAGTCTGTTAAGACAGACAGAAAGCAATACACATCTAAATACATATCAAGAGCATCAGAGAGATTTCATAGTAAGAATATAGTGTAGATGCAACACATTAAAGAGTTGTTAAATATAACGGGATGTTTAACAACAACGGGCAGTTATTCACAAGACCAAAGACCTTTCAAGGCCCAACATTTGCATCATCAACTTAAAGCATTTTGACTTTTCAGGGACCTCGAGATAGAAAGTGTTACATGTTGGAAAGTGTGTTTTTTTTCTCCTTTGCTTCAACAGGAAGTCCACAGGTTTATAAAAGCTTAACATAGAATTAAATAAAACTTGCTAAAAAGAGACCTTGAAGACAGATAAAAAAGACAGATACATATCTAAAGAAATACCAGAGCATATCTCTGCACTATCAGGGGAATTTGATATTGACAAAATAGTTTATATTTAAGAGCTTTAAAACATCAAAGGCATATTTAACTACACGTGCCGACAATCACAAGCCGAAAGACCTTACAGGGCTTTCTTTTTCATACAGTTCAACATAAAACATTTAGACATGAAGGACCTGCAGACAGTTATTCTTATCTTAGGCTCTAGGATCTTATTTTTGACATTTTAAAGACCAGACAATGAACCAAAAATAATTATTTATACATGAACAACTAATGAAAACATTTATTAGTTAAAGCTGGTTGTGTAAAATGGGTTACAATCAATGGAGGTTTGTTTCTGAAGATGTTACAAAGGGGAAAATAAATACATCCCTTTCAACACACAAGACTTACCTCCATCATCTCCAGTTTCTCGGGATAGGCCAGATCCCCCGGAGCTGGGTTGTAGCCTGTGATATCAGTCTGGATGTAAATGTGAGTCCTGTAGACCAGCCTCTCCTGGACATCCTCCAACATCTGCTTCACTACTGCATCAAAGGCCCCCAACTGAGCAGCTTCATAAGATCACACAGGGGCCAGTTTACAGTCGAAGCAATATCAAAATCACAACAAACTTTGCTCTCTAGTCCCAACACTGTTGTGAATAGCTATCAGAGTCCCAATTGTAAAGTTGATGTATAGTGATGGGAAACCAGAATGGGTGAATGAGAATTGAATAAGAACCAAAAAGCAAGGTATGTTTCAAAGAAAAAAAAATCCCATTCTCTTGTTTCTTTCCAAAATCGTATTCTTTCATTGGAGTTTGTGTGCTAAGATACCAGCCAGCTTAAGTCGACTTCACAAAACCCCCATGTAATGTTTTAAACATTTAAAGGAAAGGTTGGACATTTTGGAACCGAGAGCTGTATGAGAAGATCGATACCACTCTCAAGTTTGTGTGGTGCGTAGCTACCGCCAGAAGCCGGCTAACTTAGCTTAGCACAGAGTGGAAATGGGGAAACAGCTAGCCTGGCAAAATACAAAAACCACAAAAGTGTAAAAACTACAAATCTCTGTTTTCCGGGGAGGGTTATGTGTGAAACTATTTCTTGGTTGATAACCCCCAGTAAAACAGCGATTTGAAGTTTGTCTGTTTTTGTATGCGTCATACGTATTTAGTGATGGCAGAGAGACAGTTCAAGGCCAACAAAAGCTCTAACCTACCATTGTTATGAACATGGTCTTCCAGCATCTCATTCTTGAGGATACTGCAGAGCTCGGACAGAGTTTCCAGGTGTATGATGTGGATGATTAGAGGCCGGAGGACATCATACAGGGACACGCACAACTTCTCTAGCAGCTCGCTGTCAGAGATTAAGCACCATTTAATTGCTTTGTACAACTGAGAGAAGTCTAAAATTACACTTTCTGTTCATTTCAAGCATTCCTTCAAGTTAAGAAATAGAGTAATGACTAAAAATAATTATGAAAACTGTTTTAAAAAGAAAACATATCGAAGACTAAACATATCAAGCAAAACCTGAAATGGTGTTGAGGCTTAAACAAACACATACTGCCTGCGTGTGTGTTACAATGGCTCTCTGTGTTCAGTGATCAGGTTATCATAGAGGCGGGTGCTACTCACTCTAGTTTAGGTGTAGATTTAGAGAAGAACTCATTGTACAGTTGGTGTTCATCCTGGCACACGTGAACCATAAAGGCACAGCCACTGCGTACCTGTACAGATACACACAATGACCACCCACTTCACAGCCTACCAATACTTTGCTTTGGCTCCACTTTAAACAAGCAAACATGTCCTCCCACATAAATGATGCAGGTGCCCATTACAGCAATCATTAACAAGATGCATAACCTTTCAAGTTTCGTAAAAAAAAAAAAAGAATCTCGGACATGTGGCTGTTATGGCTCTTGCTGCGTGAAATTCTGACCTTTAATTACAGCATCCCCATCAAGCCAATTAGTGGAGTGCTTTTAAAATGCCACCACAGCGTCAAAATACATAGTCTGTCCAGGTGCCAAAACTTGATCAGTTATTTCTGAGGTATCAAATTAGAATAATATTTAATTATGCATTGCTGTGCCAACCTTTAGACGAATGACATTTTTAAAACACAGCACAATAGTCACTGCAGGTATGACAGAGTATGTGTAACACTGCAGAGCAATTCACTCGTGAACAAAACAGGAGTACGCTTTGGATGCCCGCTGTACACAATCTCATTTATCATGTGCACAGCTTTGTGTCCGTACCAAACACTGCAGAAAAGATCCCAGAGGGATCACACTGTGCATTCTTTGCAAGCTTAAAATGTCACCTTACTATAGCTAAAGGGCAGTTCCGCTTTGAAGTAGTCATGCCATACCAGAGCGCAGTGGTCTTTGCTGTTTTGGTTGGTCAGGTCTGAAATGGTGGATGCGATGCTGGGACTGAGGAGCTGCTCTCTCTGGTCAAGGTAGCACTGATGGATTTCATCAAGGAGCTGGTGGTATCTGTTCACATCAATCACAACGTATAAAAAAGGAAGGATGAGTCCATTTAGTTGCTAATGCTGCTACGTTATTCTGGAGAAATGCTAATACTCACTCTGGAATCTTCTCTGCTCGCTGTTCTATCTGTTCAATCAGTGACTGAAAGAAAAAGGAAATGTAAATCAAAATGCAAATCATACCCATGCATAATTTCAGTGGGTAATAAAAACACTATACTCACTCTAACTTTCGGTGCAACTGCTCTGAACTTCACATAATAAAGAGTAAAGGCATTGTCTGCGTTGGTCAAGCCCATTGGATCCTGGAGGGGAGAAAAGAAAAATTAAATCAAGTATTGATACTGGATTAGGCTCATAAAGAATTAATGCCTCTATACACTGAAATGTGACTTTTTCTTACCCTTTTCGTTAACTGGCTTGTGAGATTCTGCATAGTGTTAACAATGTGGATCTTCATGAAGTGCATAGCTTTAGAAAGACATTGTTTAAACTTGGCCAAATAAACTGGATAGTCCTTGAAATTGGGCTGCAATCAAAAGACATGAGTGTTAAGAGCGCATTAGACAGTGTTAATCGTGATGGCATACAACATGCTGCAATGTATAAATCATACTACACAGGCAGCACAGTTCTGCAGTTATAACAAGTCAACAATATATTGTCATGGTTTAAATTTCCCAGTGGAATAAACCCACAAAACTCTCTGTAGCACAGAGGGTATAAATATGCAGTAATTACACAGAATGCAATCAAACACATTTACTGCTTAAAAACATGATCTAGTGTTTAATTATTCTATCGCTGGTAATAAAATGAGATCTGCACAGACAGAACTGAAAGATTGTCAAGAGTGCAAGCTACTTACATGTGAAGAAACATATTCAATGCAGTCATCCAATTTCGACAGCATTGGTATAAAGCCTTCGCTATTTACAGACAAGGTTGGCGAGTTCAGTTTCTGCAAAGACAAAGACAAAGCAAGGTGAAGTAATTCAAAACATAAAAAAGATTATAATCCTCCGGCTCTTGGTCTTTATAAACCAAGCAGACTGTCACCACTGCCAGGAACGTGTTGTTTTTAACTTTGAAACCCGGCCAAAGTAAAAAATCTATAAAAATAAAAAAAAAACTGTTTTACTTTGATATTTGAAACCGTTAGGAGGTGAAACAAAGACTACATTTCATTAAACTTTTTAGAATTATGTAGGAAATATAGCTGACATCCAAGTTCTGAAGAATAATGTTAATATGGGACATAACTGCTGATGTTTAATAATGATTAGGGTGATACTTAATTAGCAGTTAACATACACATAATTTGCAATGCATACATTTAATTATTAAATGTGTCAAGAAGTATCAGCCTACCGTGTTTATGTTTTCTAACTCATTAAAATATGACAGTTTCTGCTGTATGCTCTCTGCCAGGTCAACAAGCTCCGACTGCAAAGAGAGAAAACAACAAACCACAGTTGACACAATACGGCATGACAGTTTAATTTCAGTTCAAGTTCACTCCAGTTCAACTCAGTCTACATATATTTGTGAACATAAGCAGCTATCTGCAAGAAAAGAAGGAATGAAAACTGCAGCGTCAATACGACATTCAATACGCCACAGAAAGAACGAGGAACAGATTGATTTTTGACCTGCAGAATGCTTGCTAGTAATTTTATATAAAGACAAGCTTTTATCTATGTCATGCTGTTCCGAACTTGATAGCGTACGATATTTCCAGGCTGCACTCCTTTGGGTGTTACCACAGGTGTTTTTACACAATTAAAACAACTCCAGAGTTAAGACCATATAGACATTACAGCTAATTCTGCAGTTTCTGCCATTGGGAATGATGCTCATGTTTGCAAATACTAAATTCTCGGCCTGTCCTGGACTATAAGAAAAATACATTCAGTGACATTACAATTTAAACATTCTCTACTGACTAGGTCTCAGCGATCCGCTCATCATGCGGCTTGGGTTAACAGACGAATAGAGCAGCATGTAGCCTACCTGCTCTTTTAGGAGCTGTTCACAGGCCTCGTGTAGGGTGCCAGTCTTATTGGACACAAATAGATACTGTTTCTGAAGGGAGTCCAGGTGCTCTAGGGCAACACTGACATCTTTCAGAATCGCATCGCATTGTTCCTGGTAGCAGTTTAGATCATCTCTGGTTTTCCTGAAGGGAAGGTAGAGATATTATCTGTTTGCTTACCCAAAGACAACATGATGCAGTGAAGCTACACGTCGGTTTGCATAGCCGTTTGACAATGTTTTAACACAGGGAAGAAAAACATGATGGATTGTTCTTTGTGGGTTGAAACTTTCAAGCATGATGCACTTCTGACCAAACCTTAAACAGGGATGTCACAGCAGATGTTCTCCGCCAGCTGTTAAAGCTAAGTGAGTGTGGCCAAGCATATAATAGAAAAGTTCAGCCCATAGTGCAGATTATTACTTGGTTACTTTGGTCTGACTCTGTGGAAAACACAGCCTGATGACCTGAGCTCTGTCACAACTTTGGCCAAACTTGAAACTTCTCCATTGGCTTATGATTAGTTATCGTACGTCTGTGCTTTATATCTCGCTAGCCTAGAGCCAAGCATTTCAATATAAAGCACGTTGAGGTTAATTAAAACATGAAATGTTGCTACCAACTATAAACAACACAGCTTTCCCTTGTCTAAGTGGTTTGTTTCAGGTGTATCCTTTAAAGAAACCTTGCTCTTACCCTGTGCTATTCTAAACAAGCTGACACCACAGTGTAGGCATGTAAAACACTTCAATAGTTATGCACCTGTATTTTACGTTCTCATCCTGGTCCATGTTTGACTGTAACGTCGCAAACCAGGAAAAAAACTGCAAAACAAATTAGCATTGAATTAAAACCATGCATCGTATCATGGTACAATAAGTCTGGCTGGTTACTGCACTGTTTACTGCTGGCAAAGACAAGTCACCTGCTGTGCAGTTTCTATCCTGTCACTCTCCATGTCAAGCATCTGGAAACCCTTGAGCAGGACGTCCTCTGTTGAAGCGGGCACAGTCGCTGTGAAGGGGGACTGCAAGGACCGCGACGAAAGGCTGCACAAGTCCTCAATGGGCAACTGCAAAGGAAAGCATCGTCTCGGTTTCTAAACATACCTAACAAGCCTTCATACGAAGCTAGCAGGACGGCTTGACGTGGCGGAGCGCAGGTGCTAGCCCGCTAGTTAGCATGCAGGCTAACATTCCGTGATATATTAACTTTAGTATGTTGCTTACATGGCAGAGAGTTGAATAAAGTTAATTCAAAGGCAGCTTCAGGGTCAGGTTAACCTGTTTAACCTCACTGACGTCTAGAAAGTAAGTTAGCTACCCTGTTAGCTAGCTAGCTGGCACCGGAGTCACATCTCACCTCTGACGGGATAGACAGCGTCTCAGATGCGGCTCGGATCTCCAGGACAGAGTCCATTTGTTTCTCCGTGAGGGGAGCCATGGCATCTGTGCGACGATCCCATAATGACAGTTTCTCCCTGGTTTCTTTATCCGTTAGGTCCAGGAGGGACAGATCTGTGAACGCCATCGTCACTTTGACTAGCACCAACGTCAGCAACAGTAACGCGTAGGTACTTCCTGTTCCGGGATCGTGGGCGGGGCTTGGTGAAGTGGCTGGGCTGACCCAGCTACAGTACTGAGTTTATTCACATCTCAAAAATAGTTCACTTTACTCAAGGATAATTTAATATTACTACTTTTCATCAGTGGTGGAAAAGTCCTCAGATATGTTACTTAAGTAAATGTACCTATACCTCAAAGAATAAATACTATCTTACAAGATAAAGTCCTGCTTTCAAAATCCTACTTGACTAAAAATGCACAAGTATTAGCAGCAAAGTGTACAATAAGTAATTGAATTGTATTCCTTATTCATTAAAGTCTAAGCAACTGTAATCTCATCACTGTCATGGTACAGCTAATTTTAACAACTGTTGGATAGCTTTATATGTAACAATGCATGTTCTATAAACTGATCATATTTTTTTATTCATACGTATAAAGTCTTGCTCTAAAAAGTAACTACTAACTACAGCTGTCAGATAAATGTAGTGTAATAAAAAGTACAACATTTCCCTCTGAAATGTGGAGGATGATAAATGTAAAGTCTTGATTATCCATTTATTCAGTATTTTGCTTTATACTAAATTTGCCTCAGATATCACCTGGTTGACAGCTGTAGCCCATCATAAAACTATAAACTAGCACCACAGGACAAATATGCCAACGTGATAGATGGGATTTCTGGGTGGGTCAGATATGGCCTCTGACAGGATAATCATTAATCACGGAACAAATCCAGTAGGTGGAGCCCTGGGGCAAATCCTTAATAGTTCAACTGAAGATTTTCAGTTATTTTTCATTATTTCTGCAATTTAGTTTATTTCCTCTAATTACTCACTCAGAGTAAAGCATTTGATCAGACTTATTGTAAGTGTTGCAGTCACACATGCAAAGATACTTTGTATTATTCCCCAACATACTGAACCTTAACTTTAATTAATGTCTATGTCTGTCCTTTGTTAGGTATGTAAAATATAAAGGAAAGAAGAACCCCAAAATGTTGTCTTTGTTTAGATGTTTTCTTTGTCACATGTTATTTTTTCTATCTCATAATGGAAAGCTAGCAGATAGATGATGGGCAAATATTCTAAATTATTTTCGTGTTTTAATATACTGTAAGTGATTAAATCATTGCAACTTGCAAACGATGGCCCACTGTCTGGAGAAAAACATTTATATTTTATGCTTTTTCTACAACGTGTTCTGTATGTGATAAAAAAATGTTTTAAAAATGTTTGTTGTTTTAAGCCTCTGGTCTGTGGTCTTAAGGCATTTATTAAATTGTATTAACCAAGTTATATATTAACTTAAGCACACTGATCACTACATTAGGAAAACATTGCATTACCTGATTAAAATAAAAAATACATTTTAGTTTGTCTTTTGAAGAAATGTTTTCTTTGTGAAACTGTTACTGACAAATTATATTTTTAATTTTTCACTTAAAGAGCAAAAGTTATAGTCAAAATCAGAAGTATGTAGCTGTTCATTTGATTACACGAATGGCTTCCAGTAACCCTTTATGCACAAAATGTACACATCTGAAAATCTGACAGTGGCTTTACATGGAGGATGTTGTGTTCACGTATCACAGCTCTGTCTGCAGGGTGTCTCACGGGTAGGTCAGACAGAGTTCAGATATATTTTTTTTCTTTTTGCTCATGTCTACTTTAGTTAAAAGGAGATGCTGCAGAATTCAAGCCACATTACTCCAGAACAAAACGAGATGTCAGAGCAAATCTTGTCAGAAGTTGTATTTTGGCTCGGTGTGGGTCAGAGTGAGTCCTGTAAAGCACGACTGACACTTGGTGGTGTTTTCCTTTCACTGTGGTGTTGTGAGATCTTGTTCAAGCTTTAATGAGCAATCAAGTACAAATTAGTATAAACAAGTGTACAGCGTAAGTGATCATCTCACTGAGACACATAGCATGCATTACATCTTAAAATGAAGACAAGTCGTATAGCTAATCAAATGAAGTCACTTTTATTACATCTTGCCAAAGAAAATATAAATTGAAAATTGAGGTGAGGAGCACTCATAATGCTTACATTTACATATAATAAATATGAAAAAATTGCTGAATTGACCAATTTCACATTACAATTTCTATGTGTAACTGTGTAACTGTAGTTAACTATTATCTGGTCTATTTAAGTGCTTTTCCATTACAAAACAATGACAAGGAAATGTTTGCATTATGGTACAAGTGGCTTAGAAATACATTTTATAGTGACATTGTCTTCTCAAAGTGCTATGACTTAAAAAATCTGTCCAAAAAATGACATTTAAAAAGGTCTATAATACAACCTTCAAGAAACGTTCGAGTCAGAGATTGCTTGTCACTTGGAAATAAGGTTCATCATCACCCTTAACAACACATGAATGGGAAAGCGTGTAATAGAAACTTAGAAACACCCAAAAATCTGAAGCCTATATGAAAATATCTCTATTAATTTTAAATTGAAAGCAAACCATTTAAACGACCCAGCTGTGTAATGTACATGAATGTGCAAAGCAAAGAAATAAAATCTACATATGCTGTAAATCATTTCTTTAATAATTCCAATGAATTTCAACGTAGGCTTGATTAGGAATGTAGACCTGGGCCCTTAATTACATCTTGTTTGTTTTTTTGTCAACAGTATGTGGGCATCAAAGTCAATGAGGTGACGGTAGTTTGGCTCTTTTTTTGGGGGAACACCAGCAGGACAGATTTTGTCAGTGGTTGTAGTCTGTCCCCTCTAAGTGATCTGGGATGGGCAGTCCAGTGAGGATAGTTAAACACCTGTTCCACACGTTGAACACAGGGCAGACTGGCTGAGCAAAGGCGATGTCAAATGTATACAAGTGCTGAGAGCCGACAGCGTCGTAGAAAGACAGGGATCCAGAGTCATAGTCCAATAATACCCCGAGCCGCCGCAGGTGGGGTGAAGGGTCAATGGGCATCTCTTTGCTGTTGTGACGCACGACCCACGAGTTGTTGCATCGAGACAGTACCCAAGAGGCTGAGTTTTTGCCAACCCACTCATGTTTTGGGGCTGACTTGTGTGCAATTCCCACTGCAAACCTGCATGCCCAATGAAAAAGAAAGAGATTTCATAAAGACTTGTTACATGTCAGCTGCCAGGCTTTTAATCAGAGTAAACAGGTTTGAACACTTCACCCCGGTCTTAGCCTCTTTATACTAGCTTCCAGTATGTTATAGATTTTTTCATTCATTAAATTACTTACAAGACACTAAATGGTCTGACTCCTCACTATAGCTCAGATCTTTTATCCCCATATGACCCTGCTCGCACTTTGAGATCCTGTGGCAAAGGCCTTTTAGCTGTTCCAGATTCTCGTCTGAAGACTAAGGGGTCCAGAGCTTTTGAAATAAAAGCCCTGAGGCTCTGGAAGACCCTGTCCGAGGAAAGATGGCAGGCTGAGTTGAGTCAGTGGCTTCTTTTATATTTAAGCTTAAAACATACTTTTATTGCCTGATTTCATCTTATTCTAGATTTTATTCTGTTTATGGTTTCTGCTATTTTGAAAAACATTTTTATTTAGTTCATTAAGTACATTTATTCTTTTATTGCTGTGTTTGTCTGTGTTTCTGTGTTGTAATTTGTGTTATTTGCTTGCTATGTGAAGCACCTGGTAACTTTGTTGTGCTATATAAATAAAGATATTATTATTATTATTATGTTAAGCATTGTAAACCTGAAACATTATTGATAAAGCTCTGTGAGGCTGTAATTAGGCACAGAAGTGTGTCAGCATGTTAAAATGCCCACAATGGCAATGTTAACATACTGATATTTAATTTAATGTTGACCATGTTCACCATTTTAGTTTCTATGCATGTTAGAATGCTAACATTCATTATAGTCATTATTTGTGCAGGTATTTGGTCATTTACTAGGACAATGCAAAATGATCGACATCACTGTAACAGCCAAAAGGCAAATTCAGATTTTTAACTGAAATTAAGGGACACCTAAGTTATTAGGTTAATTAATTGTGTGGGGAACATAAATGTCTGTCGAGAAGAGACGATTGATCAAAACATTTCTTCTACTGTTCAACATTTCATTGCAATCCATCTAATACTCCCACAATACAATAACAATACAATAATCCATTGGGATATTTTAGTCTGGTCCAAAGTGTTGAACCATGATAGAGATACATTGCCATCCCAAGAGCCACAACGCTAGCGTGGCTCAAAACAGGTCAATGTTTTTACCATGTGCTGCCTCCTATCAGAGCTTCCCAGTAATGGCGGCCGCTGTCGATGTAGACATTTCCCGTGACACCGTAGCTGCTGTGGCTGGAGAAACGGTCCTGACTGTGGCTCTTCTTTGATGATGTCTCATCCCTCTCCACTGTCAGGTTGTCATGGGACACCCTCAGCTTCCGGTGAGCCGACTTTGGGTCCAACTTGAATGGCTGACCTAAAAGACGTGGGAGGGTGGGGGGGAGTGGTTTCTAAAATGCATTACAAATCTCATGGATAATGAATTATAAAATAAATTCTGTACAGTTGCTAAATGTGACGTACTGTTGGTTTTGAGTTTCCCCGGTTCACTGCTGCGGTTTCCAGCCTGGTTAATGGCCTTCACTATGAAAATGTACTTGGTGCCACACTGGAGCCCGTGCACAGTGTAGTGATTTTGCTTGATGTTTGGCACAATCATCCAGCTGTCAGCAGAGTTACACAAACCTGCAGCCCAGACAGAGAATCACTGACAAAGAATAATCTTGAAAACTCCTGTTGAGTTAAGGCCTCATTCAATGTCTGAAATCAAGAAGTGGGACAATACAGCGTAATTGAATGCAGCATTTTAATCTATAGCTTCTGCTTTTGACTCATCAAATAAAGACGCATTACCACTCATCCAAGTGTGCTTGAGCACAGAGGCAGATGAGAATACATTTCTTGATCGAGCATGTTGTGACCTTGTTAGAGCAATCAATTCGAACAGTCTGCTTCTCATTTCATCCCCCGCGATAATATCGTGCTTGTGATGTGCATCTGGATTTAAATCCAGTCTGACTGAGCTGTTTTTCCCCCCCAAATCCCTTCCTAGAAAATTGCAGTGTATTTTGGCAACATCTCATTACCCATAAGAGCCAGGACAGAGCTCTCCTCTCCAGCTGCTATAATACAATATTATGTTTGGATATTGTAACATAGCCCCCAAACAATTTAAAGTCCTTCAGTGAAATCCCTTTCAGATCCCTCCATTAATGTCATGTTTCCCACCACAAACGTATGCCGTACTCCCACCAGAGAGCTGCATATAGACTTACTGACAACATTAGATTGGCTGGTGAAGATGGCGTACTGAAGTTCATACGATACAACAGAGAATTCATCATCTGATGTCCAGTGAACTGTGATTGTGTCATATGAAGCTGTACATAATTCCTCACGGATCACTGGTGGATTTGGCGCTGCAATGAGAAAACAAAAGATAATGTTGTTCTAAGACAGTAATGAAAGTGAATTCTACTCTGCACAAAACAACATCAAAACAACAAACACAAAAACAAAACAAAAAACACAATATGTTGCAGAGACCAGTAGCGGCAAATAGCACCATTCATTTGTGTTTTAGTGTAATTAAGCTAGGTTGCAGCTCCTCCAGCTTTTAAAGCTACAGCCCCCATGCAGAGTTGAATTCACACTGCACAACGGGCGCTGAGCATAAACAATCAACCTGTTTCATTCAGCTCTAAGCTTAACTGTACCCTAACATTTGTGAGCTTTTTAGTTTTCTGGCTAAGAGGCACGTAGAAATATATAGCCCCTGCTGCTATCTATGCCAAAGCCTTTAAATTGTATGAATCTATAATTGAAGGATAATGTGAGGAGGACAATATTAAAATCCACTTTGGATGAAGGAACCCAGCATATCATCTAAAATGAGCACTTTCAAGAATTATAAACTGTGCGTGGAAAACAGCCCAAAAGTTGCAGTGTAATTAAACTCATGTGGCAGTATTTATTGAGCGAGCAATAGATTATGGTAACTAACAGATCGGCTTTGTGCCAGACAATAAAACATTGTGTGCTTAACTTGCAAGACCCCACTCACCTGTGAGGTAATCCAAGCTTTCGAGCATTTTCTTCTCCTGTGTGAAGTCCAGAGCAAAAGTATCAAAGGTGTCGTTCAGGTTAATTTCTGGTAACAGGATTTGAGAGGATGCTGTTGCCATACAAACTCTGTAAAAAGGAAGAATATTATTAGATGGTGAGTTTTATACATCATATCTATTGTTTGTTGGCTTGTTGGCTTCCTCTGTTCCCTTACCTGTCACAGACGCTTTTAGCCGTTTGGAGGAAGCGAGTGTGGTCTGACTCCTTGAGAGTTTGGTCGGCCTGAGTGATGAGGGAGGAGGACCTCTCGATGCACTGCTTGCAGCCGGCTATCTGCTGGGCTAGCTTCCTCAGCCGTATGGCCTGGGCGGGAAAAAAGGACATGTAGACAGATGAAAGGCTTGGTAAATAACCAACCAATTTGCTACCTACTGTATGAGGCATCAACCTGCCAGATGCTAGATTTGATTTTACCTCGCCAATTAGAAGATTCTACTGGGGAAAATCGGATTTACACCCTTGACAATTAGATTTTTCAGTTGTGTAATACCCACAAGACTGTGAGCTTCAACCTGTTCTAAAAGATATACTGGCATGAGAGGTGTATAAATGAAACATCTTATAACAGCGCCATAGTAACCAGACCCTCCTATATCCCGCTATCTGTGCCTCATCGGTTTAGAGGCTGAAAGCAACTGCAGAACCTGCCACGAGGCACGGGGTGAGGGAGGAAAGAGTCCTGCTCCAGAGAGGGCCATCGCAGGGCTGATCTTACCCTGACAATGAGCATGGTGCAGCATGCAATTGCCTCTCTAATGGCACCAAACAGGGGAAAAGGAAGTGCTCCACAGCTATAATACTCTGCGGTCTAGTGAGTATTGCAGTTCAAGTAGCTTGCAAGTATCTGGTAACAAATATATAAAACCCACATAAAATAATCTATCCAAACAGATCTGAGGAAATGTTGACACCAGCCTGTCTGAGCTTTAGGGTATGTTGAGAAATCAACAGAAAGCCTTCTCTGAATCATCAATGTATCGTGTGTTTTTCCATGCCACCCAGGCTACCCAAAGGAACGGAAGGAGCCACACTTTTACAAATAAAGAAACAAACAATCATTATATGTCAATATAAGTGATAATATGTTTTCTACATCTTGTTAAATTGAGCAAGGACACATATCAGCATATCAGTACCATCATTGTATTAAGAAAAGAGAGTTGAAACTTGGGAAATGGGTTAAATATAATTTGTATCCTTATTCTTTTCATCCAGATAGTTAGAAGAGTCTTTGAAGAATCTGGAAATACCTTCAGAACAACAGTAAGAGTTGTTAAATAAACTGGGGGTTTCAAAGGCCGCCTGGTACTTATTTTGGGGAGAATCTGACATGTAGATCCATGACTTGGATGTAATGCTAATACAGAGGCACAAACTGGGGCTAACCTGGGACATGCAAAAATGTAGTGTAACATTAACACAAGTGAAGAGGAGTGATAAAGTTAGCAAAATGACTTCAAATGTCAGTTACACAGTCTACAATGTCAAAAGTGTAGAGTGTGTTTTATTGCTTATGGATTAAACGTTTTATTTGTAAAAAGAAAAATTTGAGTTGTAAGCTAGCTTGTCAACCGTGTGTGGAAGGAGAGGTTATCAACATGCACAAGGTGATAAACAAACAAACAAAGATTATCAAGACACAAAAGGTGATAAACAGTACCTTTCCCTCCTTTATCTTGGTAGCTATGATTTGTCTTCGCTGCTGTATGATATTAATCAGCAGGTCACACTCCTCAAGCAGCTTGTTTTCCTGTCGCGATGCATTTACCTAGACAGGACAGATATATAGATAAGAGGCAGTCAATGAGGGAAGCATTTTGTAATGAATTTGCTTTGACGAGATGTTTTGCTGCACAACCGTAGTTTCATTTGATTAAATCATTTTAAATGCATTATTGGCAGCACAATTTATTTTGACAGAAAACTCCATGTGACAGGAAAATCACATTAGAGGATAATTCTGTCTTCTCAAGTCGGGCAGGACAGAGTAGCAGTCAGTCGACCTTGTTTTCAGTTTATCTTTTTATCCCATACACATGCGTGATCGCAGCCATTGTTATGAACACG
Organism: Nannoperca obscura; assembly: GCA_036024295.1. Taxonomy (NCBI): domain Eukaryota; kingdom Metazoa; phylum Chordata; class Actinopteri; order Centrarchiformes; family Percichthyidae; genus Nannoperca; species Nannoperca obscura. Next base: position 31,305 of record JAVQJL010032627.1, read on the forward strand.
TGGCAGCCAGTGATGAGTTATTGAAGTGATACTCTGCTAACTTTTTTAAATCTATGTTATTCCAAGGTCAGTTACAAAGGCATATATACCTTAAATATAACATAAATACAACAATACACCTTTTTACTTTACGTTACATTTATTTCCAAGTTAATACACTTCATCTGAAAATGCTCCTGCATGCATATCATATAAATGACTGATCTATAGACTAATGAGCACTTAATCTTGTTGACATGATGAAAAGCCACACTCAGATACAGCAATCCATCACAGTGTTAATAATTTAATGAGTTGTTGCCCATGACATGCCACAGAAGCAAGGAGCCTGCCTGCACCTGAAAGGGAACAGATAAACAACCTCACCTCCACATGTTGACAGGTTTGGATAAGTTTGCCCATCAGACTTTCCAACTCACTGGTCCTCTTGATTAGACTGCTGAGGTTGGAATCCAAGGCTTGCTGTAAAACAAAATTGAAAAAGAGTATTTCATTATACACGCTCCTCTCCCATCAAACTGTAAACAGCTGAATAAATCTTGGAGGAGGGTTAGGTGAATGGGAACATAAGGACCATATCTGGCTCGAGTGTAATGGGCACAGGAGAGGACACACAAGGCTGCCTCTGGATATGACTGGCCACATTTTGGGCTCTGATCAGGATAGGGCTCCCAGTCCTCCCTGTGTGCCAGAGATCCCATCATACTGCCCGCTGAGGCCACGGAGCTTAGCAGAGCATCTGCCAATGATTTGGACAACTAAACCCCGACTGTGTTAATCACTGACTCAGATCAAAGGCTTAAGTTTCAAATGTAATCTCCTACTGTAATTGGGTAGCAGGATGACTGTGTACTGTGGTAGTACAAAATATTTTCAGACATAAAGTATTATTCTTCTTACATTAAAGATGAATGCGTAATTCCAGAGAAAAAAGCTTGTTTAAATCTATAATTAAAGTCTTAATAATAAATATATGAATGGATCTGTAATTTTCTACGGTCAAACAATTACTAACACTCTTGTTAAACTGTAGTATCCAGGGAAATGTAACACTTGGTTTAAAAAAAATATTTATTATTGAATTGATGTCTGAGAAGTTCACATGGGAAATGTTGTATAATTCAACATGGAGTTAATATTCAATTAATCTCCATATGTTGAAAGAACAAACGTTTCACAAATACCAAAAATAAAATATTGAGCCTGATTTCTCTTGATCAAAATACATGAAAATAGTCAAAAGAAGAGACTGTTAAGAGAGACCTGTAAAGATGCAAGGCTTGTAGAAAATAGTGGGTAGACCTCTTTCAGGTTAGACGTTTTCACATTGTGATTTCATAAGGTGGGTAGGTCACTGTGTACTAAAATAGCAGAGGCTTTTATTTCCCCACTCTCACAAATCTGATTTATTTATATGGAAGAGAAGGTGGTGAAAGCCATTTCAGATGCTGAGCTGCAGATACAGGTGAGGTGAGTTCAAAACTTTTAAAATGGATGCATGAAACATAACATATTAATCAAACTCGTGTTGAATATAGCCAAATGTAGTACACTTAAAACTCTCCCAACATTTTGGATTGTTTGAATATGACAAGTCATCGCATGAAGCCAAATAGAGAGACGGTGTACTGTCTTTCTCAGTGTGCCTAAAATATGGCTTCTCCTGCAACATTAATACTCTCCATGTGTTTAGATAGCTCTCTCTCTAATGGAGGCCTCTTTCCTAGAATCATTTAAAGCTGATGAGAGGAAAGAATCGCAGCTTCCTTTTGTATGCGAATGCTTCTGGTCCCACACCTTTGCTTTGGCCAGTCTCCCTTCCTTCCTCACACAGGTCACTGTCAGGACTTAGAGTTTTATCCTGTGTCAACATTAGACATTTTTATCCATTGTCAGAGTTTGTCACTTCATCCTGTGAACACCACGGGCCCTGTTACATATCAGTGATTTTTACTTTGTTGGACAGCTGTTTGAGCTTTCATTGGAATTATCATATCATTAATAATTATCATTAGAAACACATATCATAGTGTGGTATTGCAGTCTACAAATACACTGTGTCACCCACCACTCTAAATGCACTTCATTAAAGGCCTAATTACTATTTTGTTTATGTACAGATATTAAAGGATTTTTCACACATATAATTTAATAGTGTGACTTGAATTTCAAATATGGGTCTGTTTTACAAACATTGCTAATTTAGACAAACCTTGACAAGCTTCAGAAAAGATTAATAATTTAGATGTATACTGTATATTTAGTGTTAGCTAATGTTAGCCATAATAATATGCCACATTAGGAAATGCAAATGAACGCCCACTGAATTCCATTTAGCTGCTTCAGTATCAGGGTCCTGGTGTTGTGTATGCTGCCTCACTGTCACACTGTCATGGCTTGCTGGGACACATAAAACAGAGCCATCATTAATGTTATTAGCTTTTCCTGCTCTGACAAGTCTGCTGTGAGAAAGCCCTGTTAAAAGACTTGTCAGTCAAGGTGGGAGTGAAAGCAGGTTCCAAACCTGTTCCGAATGTAGGTGCCTAAACAACCACCAAAGGGTGCGTTTCATACTGTATGCTTTGAAATGCCTGTTTATAAATTGGAATACACAGTACGCTATGAAATGTATAATGTCATGTGTTTTTTAATCATAATTTGCTTTTCAACAGAAAATAATGGAGGGCCTGGATGCAACGTTGCATACGACCTTAAGTTAAACAGGTTAGCAGACAAAGGTGTCTCATAGACTGCACAGTAGGTCTACTGACAGTTAAGTTTAGTATGAAATTACAGCAGATAAAGGGGAATTGTTCAGGGTTATAGACCTATACTTATTAATACTTGGTACATTCTGTAGGGTATTTTTTTCAGGAACCTTATCATGGGATAATTATAATACAAAGTCTTGTGAAAGTATTGTGTCAAATCTTTATGTAACTGTAGGAAGGTCCAGGGCCTGAATTTTATTTGTTAAGTGTGGATGTTCTCTGTGTGTTTACATGAGTTTCTTCCCACAGCTCACAGCGATTCAACTCAAATTCAGTTCAAACTTTAAATTGCCTGTGAGTATGAGTAATGTGTTGGTTTATATAAGCTCTGCAACAGACTGGAAATCCTGAACATGCAACGGGCAAAAGGTTCTTCTCCCTTCCACCCACTGCTTGTTGAAATATGCACCGGTCACTCTTCTGTATGAATAAAGTGACATAAATAAAGGACGATGAACAGACAATAACATATAATACCAGACCAGGATCATGTCACATAATCCCAAACTCCGACTGAATCAAGGGCCGCATTATACATGATTGCACACAAACACACACACTTTTACTGCTGTAAACAAGTGTTTGGAAAAACTGGCAACTACGAACGAGCTCAGCTGCATGCCACCTGGGTCCTGTCCTGCGTGCCATGAGAACTATTTCTCTGTGAGATGGGAATTGCTGTTTCCCCTGTCACTTGAGGCTTATGACAATGCAGCTAAGGGCATGTAATTCAAATAAAAACATCTCGTCATAAAATTACATCAAGCCTTTGATTGGACTCTATTCATCTCAAGTCCAACAGCCTGTTGTCTTTCACCACTTGGAGAATGTTCTTATTAAAAGAGAAGAACAATGCATTAACTACTGCACCGAATAATGAAAACACAAACAGTATATAATAATAATAATCACCACGGCTACATTACCATGTCTCATTACTATGTGGCGGACACGTTGCAAAGAGCACAGAATGCATTTCGCTCTCATTCTGTTGGTTTTCAAAGGACAAAGCCCTTGAAAAGCAACATTCAGGTTCAGGTTTTTCCAAAGACTAAATCTGTCCCCGAATGTGGAATTAAAAGAAATTATGCTGATCACCTGGTCTGTCTCCTGGTGTGAACGATCACGCCCCACACAGAGAAAGCGGCCAGGAGATTTCTGCACAATGACAGCACGATCAAACAGAGGAGACAGGTTAAGACGGGTCCTCTGACCTATCTTGCCAAAATGCTGCAAAAGAATGGTTGCATCCCAGTTCCACTGTGACCAAGCACTGTGAGAGAGTGGAACAGGCACAAAAGGGTTTCGAGTGTTACTTGTGACACAGTAAACCCTCCTTTTGTGAGTCATGCACGGGCACTGATAATGTAAAAACAAATCAGATCCTAGTTTTTATTTCATGCAGTGGATGCCATGCAATTCTCAGGAAACACTTCAGGATGAACTTTGGCAGACCTGACAAGCTCAATACAATTGAGCGAAAGACAGATTCCTAAACTAAAATAGTAAATGTTTTGAAGATTTGGGAGGATTTACCTTGCTTTATTTAGTGACATACTAGTTCAGTGCTAACTTGCTATTTCAACGTCAAAAGCTTCACAATAAAGCTCCACTGCACAATTGCCCTGAGGTGGACAATAAAATGGTCCCATGCGGTTGCTGGAGACATGAGAGACAAGAGACTCACACTGTACTGGCAAAACACTGACCCGCTACTAAAACCTCACTCTCATGATAGAAGGTTATTCACGTTTATAATGGAAGGAATGCAGAGCCACTTTTTTTATATCCTCCATCTAACAGCATCTTCTCATGCCTTATTGATATCAGCTCATCTGCTTTAAACAGTAGGAGTCTCTCGCCTTGGGTTTCATTACATTTACGACTGGCCAAGAAAGAGACAGCATCCAACTCAATTTGCTCTATTTGTCTGAGGCTTATGATGGTCTAAGGCTTATTGTAAACAAATCCCACGAAAAGACCAACATCAACACTCAAAATAAACAAGCAGTGCCCATGTTCATCGTAATGAAGGAGCATGTCACCCAGTGCCACAGTGTGGCTAATTTATGTGTTTTTGGACAAATATGGAGGTCTAAGGCACAGAGGAATACATCTGTACCAGCTTTTGGCTACACAGACTTGTTCCGAGGATCAATGAATGGTTGTTGTTTTGTTTCTTTCATGGGGTCTGTTTACAACAAGAAAAACATAGATTATCACAGGACACACACGTCATTGTAAAATGTAAGTGTGTGAGTGAGGAAGTCATTTTGTAAAGGTTAGTTGTTTCATATTGTTTATCACAGTGTGTGAAGTGCCACTGTAGATTTGCTTAAAGATAATACTTGCTTCACATTTGATTTACTACAATAAACGCAGATGCATCTCACTTGCAATAACATTATGAACTCATCAACTTATTTCTACTCGCAAGGGATATTACAATGTATTTATCAAGTGGCAGAACATTTGCATAATTTGCTCTTCACAGAGGGGTCTGATTTAATAAATTTAAACTAAATAATAGGGTTGGATAGCATTTTATTGAATCCAATATCACATCCACATATCAAATCTGAATCCTTTGCAATCCCTTAACATATCTCATTAAATTTTGCTTTTGTAATTTGCAAAACATAAAATAATATTAAATCAAATTATAATTATACACTACAACTCAAAGATTCAATTTAGATATGTGATCACCTGTTGTTGTGTGGGAAGCCAGACATACTACAGTATTAAGGGGTATCTTCTAAATTAATCAACATTAACATTAATCAACCAATCCTTGTTCATTTTCACAACCTGTAGCTACACACTGAAAATGAGACGAGCAGCAGAAGATATGAAATGTTGATTGCAGATTGATATCGATTGTTCTGACACGCTGAAATAACAGCTGTAACATACTGACATATTGGAGGTTCTGATTCAGACGGGATTAATGAGCTCAAAATATTGATTTGATAATACAATATAATATGGTATAAAAAGTTTAACTGGGAGACACTCGTGTCAAACTCGAAAAAAACATTTTTGTTTCTTATAAAACAACTGATTCAGCTAAGTTGCACAGAGAAAATTAACTATGAGATTTTATTTTAGGCACCCATGTTATGTTATTTTAATATGCTGTTACAAGTTAATCATAAAAGCATAACTACCACAGCTTTTTATAATTTGCTGATGAGCTGTAGTTTATCTCCGTCAGTGGACATTTCTACATCACTGAAATCCAGCAGCTCAAAAGCTCACTTGTGTTTCTTTATATAATTAAAATTCATGAAATGTATTAATAGCTTATGTACCTTTCATACTGTGATATTGTAAACACTAGATAAGAGATTTTGAACAAAAACAGAAATCAGCTTGGAATTCTGTGGGGCTAAAATCAATAGGAAGACTTTTCTTCAGTGCAACTCGAAGCATTCCTCCAGCAACAAATCATTTCTTACCTTGAGTTTGTCATATCGATCACTGAGGGCTGCCACTTGGTGTTCCCGGTGTCGGCCAACCAGCTTACACAATGCACAGATCAATTGTTCATCTGTCACACAGTACATGTTGACCTTCTCATCCTCATGCTCTAGACACATAAGCCCTCGCAGATGGGAGTCGAGCAAGGGCTCAATTAGACGGTGGCCCGTGAAAGGCTTCTTGTTGGGGTGGGTGGCCTTGAGACACTCGTCGCAGTATGAGACCTCGCAGGTGATGCAGGTCTTCACAGCATCCTGCGGTGGGTCCTGCTCACAGAACTGACACTGCACCCGGTCACCGGGAGATGTCATGGCTTTGCTGTCAGGGACGGCTCGCTGACGCCGAGTCTCGTTAGGAGAGTTAGGTCCGCTTAGAGATGCCTTCTGGTAGCGGTCAATGATGTTCTGCAATGTAACGTTGCGTTTAAGTCCCTCTAGGCCCCTCTGGTTGAGGGTGATGACATAGCGACAGGTTGGGCACTGAAAGGCGCTGATGGACTGAATTGGCTCGCTGGGCGTGCAGTGTGAGACCAGGATACGATGGGCACAGTTGAAACAAAGGCTGTGAGCGCAGGGCAAGAGCAGCGGGTCCTCAAAGAGCTCCAGACAGATAGGGCAAGTCAGCTCCGACTCCAGTGTTTCCATCTTCAGGCAAAACAAAGTGGAGTTGTGATCGAAATCCAGGGAAGCTGATAAGCTATCTGTAAAGATGACACAGAAATGAATTACAAGATGCTGGTAGCTATTAAAAGACTTAGACTGTGGGAGGTTGTAAACAATTCTTAGATATGAGTTAATGAGTTGCCTTGCATCATGTCCAGTCAAGCTGAAATTATTATTTGATTCATCGATGGGTCGATCGTCAGAAAATGTTATACTCTGTGTTCTTTATTAAGCAAAAATACCAAGCATTCCTTTGTTTCAGCTTGTTAACTGTGATGATTTTCAGCATTACTCGATCTTGTGTGGCAACAAATTAAATCTTTTTGCATTTTGGACTGTTGGTTGGACAAAACAAGCTATTGTGAGACATCATTATTGGCTTCGGGAAACTGTAACAAGCATTTTTCACTATTTTCTGAGATTCTATAGACCAAACAATTAATCAAGAAAATAATCAGCAGATTAATTGATAATGAAATGTATCATCAGTTGCAGCCCTCTGGGTTTACTCCACTTTTAAAAAGTGAATAAAACCGACATGTTCTGCATATTCCATGTCTATTATCAAGTACTTATGATAATACAATCGAAATTATTCATCCCTATCTTGAGTTTCATTTGATTTCCATTGCAAACTGAATATGAAAACATGAATATAAACATTAAATGTTTTTAAGAGATATCTGATTATGGAAATGAAGAAAGTTGAGAAAATAAAACAAGCAAGCAGAAGAATGAAAACACGTGTCTGCATATTATACATATATCAGGCTTCGGTATGGTCCATTGGGCCGAACTTACAACTTAGAGAATGCGGTAGCAGCTCATTTTAATTTGGCACAGGAATAGTCTAGCTTGTCCCCATGTGTTCCTCCCTATACTGCACCCCGTAAGCCAGCAGGCCAGTGAGGACTGACAGCTCAGCCAAGCAGAAGTCTATTGGCCTGCTTGCTGATGGCTGGGGCTCCACACTATCACAGACACTAAGCCTTTGTTCCCGGCCGGTCAGACACCCCAGCTGCGAGTGGACCCACTGTGCTCACAGCGTCTCTCTATGTGAACTCTCTACCTCCACTCATTATGTGTGAAGAAGGCAAAAGCTCATTATCAGGACAGTCGGGCACAAGTAACCTTTTGAAGTTGGTAGGATACAGCAATTACCTCTGAGCTACAGACCTGGGTTTGTTCTTTCCATTCTATTCAAATCTTCACAGACATTCAGCTATACTCACTGTACTGTACAAGACAAGAAGCGATTGTTGCACTTGTCTCTAGTGACTGTGATGCATCGGTGGGCCTTTGTTTCTTTGCTGTTTTGTTCTTTAAAGACAAAGCAGCGAATGCAGGTGTCTAGAAGTTAATACAAAGGATCAAAGACAGCCCCTTCACTATGCAAATTGCTCAGTCTTAAATAAAATATGTTCAACATCAAGCATTTTGGCACAGACAATATTTTAAAGTTGGTATCTTATCATTCATTAACATAGTATCTTCAAAATTGCAGACACTCAGTGAATAATTCATAACTAATTCATGCATATATAAGTAGCCTAAACCAAACTAATCTCTCTAGAGTAAACAAACTACGGCACACAGAACTACTAAAACGATATGTAAAACATTTTATCCATTTGTTTGACATGTTTTTACTTTAACACACGAGACAACACCACATCATTTTTTAGCGAAGCTGTCAGCTACAACATAGCGGTGACTGTACTTGCACAGGTCTCGTCAAACAGGTTACATTGTTACCTCAACCAGGATGCCCTAAATACAAAATGAATAAAGAGCTTTGTATGACAAACACAATACAAAGATGCTAATCCTCTGATGTCATCCCCGATGGTATAAAATACCCTGAAGTTACAAAAAAGTAAAACAACACTGTGGAGAAGAGCCACTGCAAACTCTGTTACAAGTACAGAAAGCACTCCCATTCATACAGTTTACTTTACCCACCGATGGATTTCGCCCCACTTTGTACTGCCGAGACATTTCTGCTGAAGGAAAACTTCTGACCTAAATCATGAAAGCATATTTATGACAACAAATGCACCAGCCATAAACCGCGGCATGCTGTAGAGGTGGACATCCAGATGGCACAAGTCTTCACCGCCCCAGTAATCCCGCAGCAGAGCTGTCATTAAGTAAGGAGATTGAGCAAGAAGTAGCAAGCACAACAGGAAAAGTTGCCCGACAATTCCAGGAAAGCCAGCTCCACCTACAGCTGGAGCGCTGGCCAGTACTGGAAGAAGAGAGAGAGAGCAGACAAGAGCGAGAGAGAGAGTGTGTGTGTGTGTGTGAGAGAGAGAGAGAGAAAGAGAGAGAGTCAAAACCAGGAAATAAGCAGAGGCACAGGATTGTGCAGAGCCCCAGCCCATGTCCTCACAGGCAGGTTAGTGTCCTCTCAGCCTGGCCCATTGAGAAATTCAAAGCATCAGGATCAGGTTTCCTTGTGTGACTGTCCCCCCGCTTCTAGCAGCACAATGTGATGGATTGGAACTTTTCTTAGCAACACCACCAGGGAGCCAAAGAGAAAAGCTGAAGACACAAACACGGCTGAGAGGCAGCCTGAGAGGCAGCAGGACTCGTCTGTAGCGTGGGACAGGTCTGCAACTCCCTCAGCATCCAGAAAACAAGGTGACGTGGAAAAAAAGGGAATTACATCACAGTCTGTTGCCTGCATCTCCAGAGGCTTGTGATGTGTAATACGCCTCATGGGTACCACAACCCCCCCCAAGAAACTATTGCTCTACAGATGGTAAAGTTACAGTAAAGTAAAACTCATAAAATCCCCATTCAACTTCCTGACAGCAAAAACTGAAAGGCGCTAAGCATCCTCTCTGACACTACAAATGAAGACGGACTCTGCGTCACATCAACTGTGACAAAGAAGTCTGTCCCAGTTGCTCTTCATGTGGGAATCGCCGAGGTACCATCTGCTTACCATGTGCCTCCATTTCAAGACACCCCCCGCTGTGCTCTATTTGAATTCTCCTGTCATTCAAAGGAGTCCCCAGAGTGACTCTCCTCTCTGAGAGACAGATACACACTGTAAATATTAAAGGAAAGTTAAAGTTCAGACAGTCCATTGCTTGGGAGATGGGCACGGGAATGTCACTGGCATTCCCCAGGTTTCTACTAAATAGTCTCCAACTGGGAGGGAATTTAGTTTGAGCGAGAGGACTTCTTCAAATCGAGGGCATGCATTTGAGGAAAATCTGATCAAAATCTGCATATTCTTCCTCTCTTCTGCTTGTTGTTAGCGAGGCAGCTTTCCTCTTTACGTATGTACAGTTTTATTACCTTTAGGGCCGGGCCATATTGGGCCATATCACATATCCAAACCAATTTGAGTATACCTCAATACTGCTAGACAGAGTATTGACATGCTGCTGTAATATGACTAGTCTTGCATTCAGAGGCCACAAAAGAAACGTTGAGACCAAAACTACCAAAGAGATTCAATTCAGTCAAGCTCAGAATTGTTAAGCAGCCTTTAAGACAAACAAATCACAAAAGCTATATCACTGTATAACCAGAATACTAAAAATCTAGTCTCTCAAAAAACTATAATATAATTAACAATATTAGTTGTGTTTTCTATGAGCAAATAGTTTGAGGGAAAAGCTGCATAAATGTTCACCTTTCCAAGTACAGATTGTATTGGCATTTAATTGTAGTTTGTAGCTTATGTGTTGCACAGCAGAATTATGATCCAAGATGCTTAATGCTGAGTGTTAGTTGACATGACCGGTGTGAGACATATGCACTTAACTGTGTGGCGCTTTGTCAAACGGTGAACTCGAGCACCAACTTAACATCTGGAGTTTTTATTTGATTAAGAAGTAATGGGTCATTCAAAGATGAAACCATTCCAGTGTCTCAGATAGGAAGACAATTACCTGCTCAAGCACTTTCTAATCCTTTTGGTTATGGTCTTTTATCACCTTTAATGGCGCCTCTTAACCACGTATTCAGCCACTGAGAGAGTGTGATTGCTCTTTGTCTTCTTTCCTGGGGCACACACCTAACATATTTATCTGTAATCCTGTCTTCCCAGCGTGGCTGTGACCAATGGGTGGCCTGTTGCTGCTCCCTAAACCAGCCAGCTCAGCAGCGGCCTATTCAGGACTAATGTGATTTACAGCTGTAGCAGCACAAGCCAGCTGATTAGACTGACAAATCTACCTGATCTGCAGCAGGACACATTACTGAGATTAGCTGGCTGGAGCCTGGCCCTGACCAACATCCATTATTACTGTAACTGGAATCATTGCGGAGGGCAAGTTAATTACCAATCTAAACATTTAGGCTACCGAATTTAAATCTCATCTGTCAAACAGGATTACTGTGAAAAGTATGACTATCATAAAATTTGTTTGACTTTCCATCAGGAGGCTCGAGCTTCCTCCACGAGTGAGCAGCATGTTTTACAGCCTAATGAAGCCCCAGGAAGTAGCACTAAAAATCGATAATATGAATTATGTTTGTGGCTAATGAGTTTCTCACACACTCAGAACTGGAAATAGAGGTCCAAAGGTCAGCCTTTCCTTCATTTCTCTGTAGGCTTACTGTCTGTGCTCTGCAGGTCATCATGGTCAGCATCACAAAGTTGCACCAAACTCTAATTTCCTCTCCGCGGCTTGGCAGGTGGCATCAGCGGGGAAACGCCGCATCCTTTCCACAACCACAGGAACTTTACAGAATGTGACTTTCCCAGCCGGAGCCTGCTTCCTGCTCCCAGGCCCGCAAAGAAAAAGAAAAAAAAAACCCAACGAGCTCTACATTATCGTAAAGTAGTACGCGCCTCGTTGACATTACGCACACCAGTTCTGAGTCTATTTGTCCGTCACGCCTCGTGTTTGGACAAGCAATTTCTTACCGTCACACAACAAGAATCATGTTTAATCATGGAAAACAATCAAAGAGCGACATCGTGTGGCTGGTTTATAAAATACACCAAACACGTTTACCTTTCCTTACTCAGAACAGACCTTTCTTAGACTAGCCTACCAATGCCAAAATTATAGGATGACATTTTACAGTTATAATTAAAAAAAGAACTATAATTATTTTTAGTTTATTCAATGTAATTAATACTAATAATAACCATTAATATTCACACATCTGCCCTCCAATGGATCTCACCTTCCCCTTCACTTTGAACCAATGCAATGGACCTCCACATGTGTTGCCATGGTGACAGCTTGATATCCATTTGTCACACTGGTGATCAAAGGCGGCGCTCTCTGGCGGGAAGATGTCTAACATTCCTCCTCACGGGAACAAGATAAGTTACTAATTAATAAGGGAAATCACAGACCCCACCGCAATGTCCCAGTTTTACTCTCCATTAGATTCATGTAAAACGACTCCTATGTGCATTATGCATGGAGGCCTGTCGCAAACTGTGTCCACGTGCATTGCCAGAGCGTATATGTGGATATAGCTGGGGAGAAGAGTCGGTATCTTTTATCTTATCAGTGGAGTAAATGGTATTTTGTAGGTCACGAGGCTACCCAGATTACACATGAAAGGCTGGGTTTTATCTCCTCGGTGCTGCTCTGTTTGAGTAAAGGTAATAAAAAACCTTTAATGATGGCTTAGAAAAGATGACAATGAGAAGAGGCAAAGAATAGCTTACTGTAATTGTACTCTCAGGAATAATGTTGCAGGGTACACTCTAGTGACTGCTCTTACCAAATTATATTACATGCTTTTAGATTCGGCCCATGTAAATGCACATATTTTGTAGGAAATTCTATAAAGTGTACACTAAATAGCTGTTTTGACAACCTACTTTGTCTACTCCCACTCTCCTTGACACTTTTAAATCACAAAACTCCCCTCGGCCCTCTCACTTAGCCATCTTATCCCTCAAGTATTATCCACACTTCAAAACAAGACAGAATCTGTGAACACAACAAGGCCAAACAACTTGCACAGAGCCGTGCCTGGAGGCTTGGAAACATATGATGACTCAATGTTTTGGTAGCAAAACATAGAGGCTTAGTAACATAAATACAGGCTGACACTTAAGAATGACCCTGTGACTTACCCGCCACATGATTACATCCATAAACAGGCAAGAGAAGAAGGAGACACCTTTAAAGTCAGTCACTGTTGATATTTGGACTCTGCCAAGCTGATCCGGTGCAGTGGTCTGAACTTTGAGAGGAGTGGCTCGTCTCTCCTGCTCTCTGTGAGTTTCTGACCCTCTAACCCTGTTCTCTAAACCTTCTGAAAACCAGTAGGAGGATTGAAACTTTCCACCCTTTTCTCTCCTCTCACTGAGAACTGTACCTATCCCATCTAGACACCAGTGGGCTGCAAATTGTTGCACTGGCCAATCACATGAAAGGGGCAGGACTTGCGCTGGTTTGGTCTATGACTCAGGGACAGTTGCCGTAACTTCCAACAAAGCTTCTTTTGTCATCCTCAAATAAACATCATCCAAATATCTGAACGGCCCACCACAAGAACTGCATTCAGTGCATCAATAACACATCCTTTCTTGATTTTTGTATAATTGGTATGATGTAGTAATTTCAAGCGTATTATACCATATAACCATATTATACATTCTAAATTCTCTCTTAGGCCTTTGAATTCCCTCGGGAACATGGGCCATCAACGAAAGCCCTCCATCTTCTCCGGTCATGTGCCTTTTCGATCCAGCTGCTGCCACGACAGCCACTGAAATTTGAACTGCTTTATATATTTATCCACAATAAAATGGATTATTGCAGCTGGAAATGTGTTTCATGCTTAAGGCAAGATTCAATACAGCCAAATTAAATAGTGCATAAGAAAACACAGTAATCAATTATTTTTTTTCTCTCCAGAAAGGACAGTGACAAAGTCGTGCTTTGTGTCTGAGTCAATGGCCCACTGCAAATGCTGACATGGATGAACAGATCTATTAATTGATAATCCACAGTTTTTGCTGCACAACAACTCTATTCTGCTGGCAGTTGACGTGCTCATTAGCGCTGATGGTGATCAAGCAAACCGCATTTAGTTGAGAGCTTACATTTAGTAACCTTATTTCTGAAAGCCATTACACCCGTGTGTTTTTTCCATGTGAATACATCCACTGAAATGGAAACACACAGGAATGTAGCCCTTTTGTGGTTGCCACAGTTGACTGGGATAGTGTTGAAAAGTTGTCTCAGATTGTTGGCATCTGTTCACCATCCTTTGGCTACGTGGACGCTACGTGTTCCCAACACAAACATGTGCTGGCTGACGAGACTGGCATCCAAACCGTGATGCTGATCACGTAAAGTTTGATCAGTTTCTCAGCTCTGGATATGAGCCCACGTTCACTGTTTAACTATGAGGTTTGGGGTATTTAGTTAGAGGCCTTTACCTCAGACGACCTTGTCAGCGACATCAAGACAGTGTTGTTGATACGGCATCTCCGTGTAAAGCAAATGTTTATGTTATGTGGTAAAACCACAGCACATAAGGCATGGATCGATTTTGGATTAGTAACCCAAAGCCCCTGCCAAGACTCCTTGTGTTTCACTTTAGCCTGCAGGATTCAATAAAGTATGAAAAGAAATGTGATAGCAATGAAAACAACTTAGATTTGAAGGTATGTTAAGGGATAGAATGACTTGAAGTAACATAAACACATTAATATCTTTGGTAATTACATGAGACTCAATGCAAATACAAAGTTTGTACACATAATGTGCAGTGTGTGGAAACACATGCAGCAAAGCCAAACACATAAATACATTCAGTTGCAGAGACATTGTAAAAACAAAAAAAAGACCATAGTTGCAAAATCTCCATTCATGTTTTCTTTTCATTGGGATCTTCACTTTTCTATAAATCCAATAATAATTACCTTAATTTCAAACATATAGACAAAAAAAGCATGCAGAACACTGCAAAGTATGTTTATTTTAGCACACCAAAACTTTCTCAAAGCCTAAGTCTAAAAGAGACTTAAAGGGGAATTTTGTGTCACCCACTGGAAATACAGATGATCCCTTACCTCACAGTCTGTTAGTCAGTAAACCTGACTGTCAGTCCATAGTCCGGGTGACAGATGAATACAAAAATAAAGCCCAGGAAGTGATTTTTCTAAAAACACCAGCTTTCCTCAGAAGCCTCTCTTTAGCGCCTACTTTCTGTCTGGGCTCTGCTGCTTCGTCTGTCTCACCGCTATCTCTGAAATTCTCCTCACACAGCCTCTTCTTCTCTAATCCTCTCTAAAGGAAGCCGAAACTGCTCCAAATGGTTCAACCAGGCGCCGACTTCTCAGGCTTTTCCCTCTTTGTATTATTTTGTTGGCTGGGATCATTAACTTAGTCCCATGAGAACATAAGGAGGTAAATAAGCCCCCTCCTTCCTGTGGGAGGCTGTCAATCACAACTGATGATGAGGTGGTGAGGGGGTGCTTTTAGCTGCCAAGGAGGCTTTCCTGATTGGTCACCGGGGAACAGAGGTGCCCTGCATGACAAACGAGAGCACTAGGATGGATGGGCCTGTAGAGATGCTCAGCTGAGGTTACGTGCACATTTATAATAGACTTTTATGCAGCTCACTCATTTACATGTCATTTAAAAGAAAATAAAGCCACGGAAATGAATGAGTAATTAAAGTTGACATAGCAAATGTCTATTTAGCACAGCTGAATTCATGAAAATGCAATTTATGTTGTACATGCTAAATGTTAGGGTCAACGTGAAGAATCACAAGATTTTTAAATGACTCTTTGGTACAGTCTGGACACTCAGTGGGGCGACTGGGAGGAAGGCATAAAGCTTCCGTTGCCATGGCGGTATGGCAAGAGCAACGATGCATCTTGGCACTTGAGCCAAATGCCACTCTAATCTTTTCACTGGCAAACCTTCAGCTCTCCCTTCACAGCTTGTTTGTTTCTCAGTCAAGCCTACTGCTGTCTGTCACTCTTCAGTTCCTTCCAACATCCCATGCAAGTCTGAAGTCTTCTGCTGCCTTTTGTAAGGAAAGGAAATGTGTAAAGACACTGTTAGCAGGAAAACAATACCTGATGGGTCACTCTGCTCCCAGTGGCCATGAATAAACTCTCAGGCTGACAAGTAAGCAGAGACAATGGACAAATTAAGCGTGACTTCCACTGTGATTCCTCTGCCTGGCTCATTCTGCGCACATTACCCCACACGCTAATGGATTTGTAAACAGCACAGCACACATCAATTTCCTATGTAAAACACAGACAAACACACACAGCAAGTCCACATCATTCTCACTCCTCAAATGTATGCTAATTCTCCAGTCATTTACAAGCAAATCGACAAGAAAGTGGTATTGCCACTGCCCAAGGTCATATATTGCTACATAACCATTAATTACCTGTGAAATAATGACTTTGCTACTTCATCCTTTCACACAGATGAATTTCAGTGCAATAAAATGCCATAAAACGTATGACATTTACATGGATTGTGGAGTCACACTGACCTTTGAGGCTGGTGCTTTTTAAAGGTGAAAATGGTTTGCCATTCCAGGGTCAATCCAAAGTCATGCCCCTTTTCTGAACTGTAATAAACATTAAGTTGAAAAAAATGTCTGTTTCTGATTTAACTGTTCCAAAATATAAAACTTGTCTGGCCTGTGGTTTTAGCGACTGTTCTCACCTCACCCACTGGAAACCAAACCTGATTCTTTATCCAGGCTATACAGTCTATGAGGCCAACACACAAAGTTTTTGTGGCTTTCAGCCCAGAAAATGTACAAAAAAACATTTCTTTTTGTGTATTCCTGCGCCCCAGTAGCTATTTAACTTCCACAAATCAAAACAATTTTAATCAATTATTTTTAAATCCAAATATTTGACATCTCCTTTGTCATAATGTATCAGTTTTGACAAAAGAGAAGCTGACTATTCCCTCACAGACAAGTGATAAAATAGGACTCAAAGCCACAATTTAATCCAGTCCAGAGGTCGGGAAGCAGACAATAACAATTATATTTTTGTTTATATATTTATATAAGTGGCAATCAAGACATTGACTTTCTTGGTGTAATCCTGGTAAAATTACATCCAGAAAATATGTTGCATTATACTGTACATATATTCCCTTATCAATAAGTAGCAGCACTGTCGAAATAATTATTACAAACAAATGAATATTCATCCCCACTAAATAAGGCCATTTGCTGCCTGAGGCAGTTCTGTTGGTGGCGGTTGGCACATCAAGCTGTATTAATTGGAAAAAGACCTGAAAAGGGCCAGAAAAGCTCTCCTGAAGAACCCGATAAGAAGTTGGAACAAAATAGGCCATGAAATCTGATGTTACATAAACTTTGATAGGAAAAGAAAAAAGAAACAGGATTTCTCTCAGGAACCATGCTAGCAGACATTAAGCTGCATCATCATATTACAAGGTTATCCTTCACATTGGTGCTCAGCAACAGCAAGTGCAAAGTCATATTGCACTGAACAAAGGAATCCTGAAATCTGCATGTATTCTCAGGTGTCCGAATCTACATTCTGCAGACAAGAAAGTATAAGGAAACACTGTCATACTGGACAGGAGTCATATTTTAGGACAGACTGAATATGGTCAAAACAACTTCACCAGAATTGCTCATCAAAGCAAATCATCTTAACTTTTCCATCAGATTCAGCAGCCCAAAACAAAAAGGCAGTTATCCTGACTTACGTGCTATTGTCCAGGGTGATCCTCCAAAACGCAGCAAGAAGACGCCACTCCCATTGACGGCTCAGCATTCTATTTCAGTAGCACATGGATGAAAGACTAAACAAAACATACAGTAGCATCCCGGCTAGTCTCTTTGCACACTCCCTCCCTCATTGCTAGAGCTCCCCACCCTGCCCTGCCCAGCCCAAGCCGTATGCTCATGTGAGCGTAAAACATGCCCAGGAAGCGTCACTTCCACTGGGTCATTTCATGGATACTGTCTCCATTAATGCCCCCCCTCCCCCTCCACCTGGGGTTGCGCCTTTGCCCCTGGCTCCCCACCCTCTCAGCAATAAGACAAAGATGTAGCAAATGGAGAGACAAAGGGTGGGGGGGGGGGCATAAACCTTGGGGACTGCATTTTGATGAGTTTCTGACTACACAACCAGGCCCCGAACAGATGGGTTCAGTCTCCAGGGCCCTGCTGCATCGTTGCATTTAATACACAACTCTATACACCCCCACAATAAATGTTGTATTCTGACGCTCACTAAACACCACTCACCGGATCCTAGACCACATATAAGCACAAGGCGACACCAAACAGAATATCTTTATCAAGTTTTGTTTTCCATTAAGCCATCAGAAACTGTAATTAAAGTCTGAGTGCACATGTCTAATTCAGTTAGAACACGCTTTGGCATCAAGGTTGTCTTTTTGAGTGCAAGCACTGATCTAAGCAGCAATGATTGTTTTCCTAACTAGCACAGTCCAAAACAGCCACTCCTCATTTTGCTACTAAACAATAGGATGAAAGTGGAGTCTAGCCCTCATCGTGGCAAAGGTTCAAGATTTTAATTGCTTACATCCCCAAGGCACACTGCCCATAACTAAGCAACACACAATCAATCCAAACATCAACCAAATAAATGAACATGTTAGTACCAAGCCAATTAACACTTGCTGCCGTTTCATCTTTAACTTTGAACAGAGGTGTTATTTGGTGCAATTTAAGGTAGGATCTCATCTTAATTGTTAGAGCTATATATCACAGGGGGGTGCTGGATAGAAAGATGTCTGCTGTACACGTCACATCAGCCAGCGTCTACATGCATTTAGTGTGGTTTGTGATTAGCTGACAGAGCATATAGGACTGTTGTGAGCATTGACCTGGAAGTGATTCCTTTCCTCCGAGTATGCTGCAGTTTAATTGGTGGTGTGTTCATGGTTCTGCCAAACAACAGAAGCCTAGTTTTCCTCTCTAATGTGGTGTGTAGCAAACAAATCAAAGCTGTAATCTTAATTGGTGTGCTTAAATTTAGTAAATGGAATAATATTTTACCTCAACATTCTTTAAATCTAGATGTACATTTATATAGATATAGACATATGTCATGGGTGAAAGAAAACTGCTTAGTTGAAGTTGTAGACGAAGGCCAAAGGAAACATTCAAACATCATTCACCAAGAAAACCCTTTGTGGTTGGAAGCAACACAATGAAATACTGAACTGTTTAAAACCATTTAAATGAAACAGTGAAGACGTTTTGGGAAAGTAAGGTCATGTGTTATGTTTAGTCCACACCACAGTCCCATAGCCTGAAAGTCTTGGCTTTTATTTTTTCCTGAAAAAATGTCTCCTTATGAAAGAGTGCGGTGAACGCCTGCTACATTCTTTGCTGCTCGGAGAAGTCTGTAATTGCTTCCAGCTTCTGATGGATCTGCTGTAGCAGACTAGTGTCACGTCTTTATCAAGAAGCTCCCTTCAACAACACTGAACTTATCTTATCAGAGATAGCGCTCTTGAAGCACTCAAACAATCTCTCATCATCCACCTAAAACCCACGCCTAAACATATAGATTTTTTTTCTCAAAGTAGCTCTAGCATGTAAAGACACTACTAATTATACATATGGGACATATGTAGCTTTACTTCAACACCTATACTGTTCCTCCATTGTGCAGTCAGAGAAACTGAGTCACTGCACTCAGACCTCCTACACCAAGAAATGCTGGAGGAGGTCTGAACATCTGTTGTGGCGCGCTGTATTCATGTGTCCAAGGAGACTGTCAGGAGCCAAAGGCAGAAGCCCAGCTGTTGGGATCTGGGTCGGCTGCATCCGGGCTGAGGGATGTTTTCAAAGCACTTTCAGGATACAGTGTTTTCACTGTTGCAGTTAGCACTATCATCACTGATAACCACCAAGCGTATAAAGCACATAGATACAAAATGAGCATCTGCTGATGCTCTAAAGGTTAAGAGGCAGTCAAACTGATAACTGTTCTGCTTTGGCTGTGACCCTTGGCTCAGTGTGGCCCTACATAATATCCTCACTTAATCAACATGTCAACAAAGCACTCCTTTAAGACAGTGTAGGACACATTCCTCAATCTAGGTCTGTGAAGCACATTCTCTGGAGTTTTAAATGGATTAAATGTTTGCTTTTTCCACAGAAGTATTGCACAAGAATATTCTTCAGCTTCACAGACACAGACACAGACACACACACACACGGACCAACTCGTACAAGCACCCCATTTCCATCCTCAGTTATTCACTCTGACAATGAGACTGAACCAGCAGCGGCTCTCTCCCTGTCACAACAAGCAGCAGGCCCGGAGAACTCACAGCTGCCGACGGTGCTGGCACTGCTGACTCGATGGGGAAGGTTTTGTTTATAATTTGGAATGAAGATTGGACAAACAGAGCTATGTAATGAGAGCAAGAGTGAGATTTTAAAAAGTAAATCGGAAAATCGGCACACATTCAAAGCACTTAACACAGGAATTGATAATACATTCAAATAAAATGTCTGACCCCGTCCAGTTTATTATATGAAAAGGCATGGTTATAAGATTGTAATTCAATACCAAAGGCACCAAAGATGATTTCAGTCTCTTAAAAGTAAGGCAAGTAGGGCGTTTCAAAGCAATAGCAGAACCAGATACTCGCTCGAAAACCAAAATGAATTCACCACAGTTCCCTATCCACGGTTATTTGGCATGCTTTGGTATTCCGTTCTCTCTTGGAACAACAGAGCATTGCTTTAGCTCTCACCAAAACAAACGCTAGGAGAAGAATAATGCCGCATGTTGGAAATCATAAGATTTCTTGTAAAAATACGCAAACCTGAAAATCTTGGACAACAACAAAAGCATGACAACAAATTGTTTCCTGTGCACAGGAAATGTTAAGTTTTTGTCAGTTCGATAAGTTGCCAGCATTTGTTTTATGAGAAAATTGATATCAGTATATTCAACTTTTAGCAGATGGGATGCATGTGCAAGCAAGAATGAACTTGTTGTTATGACAACATATCTGGCTCCCCTCTAGATTTTAATTCTCACAGAAAAATATGTGTTAGACAGTGATTCTCCTTGTACAAAACTGGTTGTTCACACCATGCATGTGTGTCTCTACTACTTTTCTGACTGTGCAGCATGTCGTTATTGAGTGATCTATTTCCAGAAGATTTGAACTTTAACATAAACTTTATGCATAAGGTTTAGGCCCTCACAGTGACTTTTTCTGACTCAACACAAAAGTGCCAGTAGTTTCCTCATTTGTCTCACTGCTCAGTCTAAGACGATTAGCACTGCTTCTTTGTGCAATAGGACCAAGATCTGAGAGCTAGCGCTAATTAATCTCCCTTATCCCGATGCCACTAAACATTTCTTTATCAGATCTTACCTGCTTCCCCATTGCTGCGGTGGTATGTGTCTCTGTCTGGTGAATAAATACTAGTCTAATACAGAATGTGACTGTTAGGCAGCTAGTACTTCCCCTGAGGTAAAACAGACAGGAGACAGGAGGTTGAAGGTGTTTCTCTCTGCACGTACACTCCCCTTCATTGGGGTGTGTACACACACATACTTCACTGACATACACTCTGCTTCTCATCTGTGCTACAGGTTCACACAGGAGCATGGAAAGCTCCTAAGAAGATCACTTAACCCTTGCACAAGCTGGCATTGAATGGAATAATAGAGGAAGAAACTCATTATTCACATGCAGTACCATAAAAATCAGGGGGAAAACTAGTGGAATTGCTTGTCTTTTAGGAGTATCCCTGGCACTGGTACTGTTAATGAGTAGCTTTCCACATTTTGTGCAAGGTGAAGAGAGGGAAAAAAGGGTGAAAATGTGTGTCTAAGGCTGGACCTGGTGCTGATATCTTGTAAGTCAGCATCAGATAATAGGGATGAAGGGCTTTTCTTCGTCACCACAGGCAGCTCCATTGAGTTACGAATCAGTGAAAAATAAGGCTCAAGCTTAAGGATCCACAGCAGCCAGCAGGCAAAAAGCAGAAAAGAAAAAAAAACTTGCTATTAAGCAAGAGAGAATTGGTTTTCTCCACCCTAATGAGAATTCATCCTGTGAGATAGATGAGTCAGTCTGAAAACACAATTCCATACTTGCAATAATGAGATCATATTTGAGGAATTGGGTGTACATCCCTCAAGTGAAAAAAAGTCAAGGTTACCAAGAATTTCAGTGGGACTCAAGACACAACCTTAGCTTGTGGAATTTCCCCTTTTCAACTCCTCATAAAATAAAATGACATTTGTAATGCTTCCATGTAAAAAGAAAAAAAAACCCACATCAGAACAACTGCATGATTGAAAAATGGATTGGAAAGATTTGGAAACTGACAAATCCACTTGGGAAGAAATCAGAAACCTAGCGCTCTGTAGGACGTGGCACATCAGAGAACGCAGTTAGAATCAGAATCAAAATCAGGTTTATTGCAAAGTAGATTTTTGCCTTGTGATACAAACAGCATAGGCCTCAAATTGAGTTAAAACCACCTTATTACAAAAATAATAGAATGGTGAAGGAGGCGCACAATTAGCTTGTGCATCATGTGCAAAAGCTCTTGGGAAAACTCCCAACAAAGGATGTTGCCAATTACTCTGAATAAACATCTGCTCTGCACAACCCAACACCCTCCGTACACCTGATTTTATATATATTAAATTAAAGCAGGTACTGCATAGAACTAATGAACCTCAAAGGAAAACTCAGCAACTTTTACTGAACTGCTACACAATTGCATATGTTAATATTTAAGTTATGCAAAACTGGGCACAGAGGGCAATGAAAGATTCAATTTAAGGATGATGATGATGACTCATGGACAGGAACTGGTCGGAGATCTTAGACTATAGAATAGTCATAATGGAGACTGTAAATCTGAAGAATCGTGACAGGACTAAACAAAGCTGATGAGTGAGCAGAGCAGGATGAAGTTGATACGTATTCACTCAGAGCTTCCATAGCTGCTTTAAGTTTAAATCTAGCCTTCAAATTGTATCTATTTCTTCTTTCACTGCTGCCATCTCCTGAATGGCACTTGCTGCTCTTATTATTTACCCTTCCAGTAAGAGAGTGGGAGTTATAAGGTTGCTAGACTGGTTTTGAAACTCCTTTCAGCTGGAGACAAACGAGTTTGAGTCTTCAGCTCCATTTTGCTGAAGGTCTGAAGGTTGAAGAGATGTAATTGGAGCTTTATAACAAAATATTTTAAATTCAGCTGAGCAAAATTGATCTGATCTGGCTTGAAAAACGGATGGAATAGTGGATAAGCCGCCAGCCTAACTAGTTATGGGCCCCAGGAATATCAATCAACTGGTCTTTTAGGACAGATCAATATGGATTGAAAGGTTCAGATCCTTTATTCTTATTTAGGAGTAGTTTGGATTGTATTTCGAGCCGTCATATGGTCTAAATTATTCAAGGAAAAAAAGGCAGCATCCGCATGCAGCAGAGCAACAAAGAGAGCTTCATACAGCTTTCAAGATGCGGGGCTCTGCTTACATATCATGAGGCCAGGAAGGGAAAAAACTTGAGGATTAGAGGGACTTTTTACACACCTGTTAAGGCAGGATGATTACACCTTTACAGTATGATTCATTTGAGACTATGGAGTCTGATGACTTCAACAAATTTCCAGTAAAGTAAACCCCCAACATCAACCTCAGCAGAATAATATCTGCATAATGTTTGGGTCTAGACATTAGACACATTTAATGTAGATCTGCAGCATCACGTTCTGTGTTCAAGAAAATTATTATTAGTATTATTTTGCCTATAAAAACAACATTAGACAGATATAAATATAAATGATAGAAGGCTGATACAAAAAGTATTGTGCATGACATTTTGTTTTTTCCAGATATTAATCAGAATCGAGGCTGTTCAACAGTGGGACATTGACAGATCACTTGCTTTGAACATCACAACAAATGTGCTACTGAGGCTGCAGAGAAGATTGTTGGCAATTTGGTAACAAAAACACAGAAAGAAAGCTTCAGAAATATCCCAGAAGGCCACAGAACCATTCACAAGTCACTTAAAAATCTGAAGCATGCGCTCAATTCTGATAAAACAAATTTCATACTTTTGGTTCAAAATCAAAACACTTGGTGATTTTGTGGTCATTTATACAAACCCCTTGAAGCTGTGTTCAGACTTTTATTTACAATTTTGCTCTACGTTGGGCCTTCTCTGAAAAAAGAGACCAATCCTGTTTGTATTAACAAGTACAGTAAATACTTGAACTCTCTGTTACACTGGGAAGTCAGACCTCATTAACAACAACTCAATAACAGCTTACTCTTGATAAAACGTAGGTTCACTGAGACCAAGGAGAAGCAGCTTTTAAATAATGTGCTCCTTAAACCTGCAATGAACTTCTAAAGATTTTAAAACTGTGTGGTATTATTTGCACAGGTCATCTTAAAATACCTTGACAGGTCAAATTGTTAAACAAATTTTTACTATTATTTGATTGCTGTACTTCCATATCAGAACAAAAAAAACATACATATGCGTGTTGACAAGGTTAAAAATAATTTTGACCAGATTGTGGTCAAAATTAAACAGAAGTGGTTGGTAGCTTTTGCTCAGTTGCTGGGACATGATTGGTTGTTGTTAGGTGGTTGCTAGGGTGCACAGTGTGGTTGTTACAGTGTTCACTACCAAATAACATATTTTTTCTCACTGTGTTTGCATCATCTGTGTTTGTAGTAGTTAAACTGTGGGGGTAATTAGAATGACAAGTATGACACAGCACATTTTAGGAATCTGCTAAATCAGCATGTCTCTGAAAACAAATCTGAATATTATAACCAAAGGGAATTAAGAGGACGGAGTGGGGAGAAGGTTCAGAGAGAGCTTCTACTGCTGCTTACTGTCTTCTTCACAAAAATGGTGTGAAACCTTAAAGGTGCTGATTAACGCCTTTCTTCTGTCATGAGAAACACAACCATGTTAGCAAGGTGTTGGTGTGTTTGCATTGTAACTCTTAGAATTGTTTGATTTTTGAAGTCACCGTATGATAACTACCTACCTGCTTAATTATTAGCTGCTGCCGCTTTCTTTGATGCATTAAAGTATGATTATATGTTTGAGGCTTGATTTAATGCTATGTGTCTTCTGCAGTCTTTAAGTAGCAGCATCTCTTGCAATCAGTGTACACAGGGGAATTACTTGGAATTTGAACCGACCTAGTCTACAGCATGCTGAGAACTGTCAGCTTCTCTCCAAGAACCGAATAACTTGAATATTTTCTGGTAATAATGGCCCATATTTTGCTACATAAAATAAAGAAAGAATACAACTGAGAGTTGCACATGTTTACATTAGTAGCCTCCACCCTTTAGTCTGCTATGTTCTGAATATGGAACTAATTTCACAAAAGAGTGCTGTATCAGAGGCAAAATGGACATTTTTAAACTCAACAGCCTTATCGCAACAAGACACAAAACACATATTTCATCTCAGAACACATGCTAAGTGACTGCTAATTGACTTGCTGGCAGTCTCAACTAGACTGTCAAAAAGATATACATAAAAAGATCATAATAAAATTAAATGAGGTAGAATCAGCATGTGTTCATAGTGGTCTCATAAAACAACCTTGATAACAACGAGCTTTGGAGGAAAACATCTGGACGTTCTAATTCCTTCTGTTGCATGGGAGTCATTTTTTCAGCCACATAATTCTGTGTTTGTTGCGCAAGTTGGAAGGCTGAACAAGAAAACTGCTTTTCGGTGGCTGTCATGAAAGCGTGTTGTTAAGCGAATCCTTCACTGCTCAGCTTGCCAAAGAACTGACATACTGAGTTTAACCCAACTTGATCCCCTGTCCCACCCGATACACAGCCTGCATCCCAACTGAACTGCTGTGCGTTATCATGAGGACTCAAGGAGAGAAGAAGAAAACATTGCTGTCAATATGTGCTCTAGTCATGGCATTTTTGGGGACAGCACAACCACATGTTCACCCATTAACATACTGCATTTCATAGCCTGTGTTGTGTACACATCGAAATGAACAAATTCAACATGTTTTCTACCATTTTTGGGGACAATGTGGGCCTTGTTTCAAAATGAGAAATATTTATCAAATGCATTCCAATTTGGAGCATGAGGCAGTGCAGATGGCGTGAATAAAATTTGATTTTGTACGCTGCATAAATACAGCTCTGCCGTTGCTTCACTGAGATTGTAGAAAACAGGAGAGAGGAGAAAATGTTTTTCAGTATACTGGCCTAATAATCTCCAAACAGATATGTATAATTTGGAAAGCCTTGAAATTAAATTAAAAAATAAAGAAATCTAACAAGAAAGCACTACTTCAAACGCCCCCCCACCAAAGAAGAGAGGGGAGCGCTGTTCAGAATCCAAATCCAGTCGAAAATTGCACCAAATTGCTTAAATGTGTCTTATCAGTGAGACACTCGCTATCTAAAACTTCATATTTTGTTCATAAAGTGTTGAACTGCACAAAAACTGAGAGGCTTAATGCAATCACTGCTAATCCTTTAATCTTGACCATTTTCTTTCTTGAAATAAACTCCATTACCCAGTCATGACCATGACTCCTACAAGCTACTGTTATTGACATTTGGGGCCTGTGTCACTCTCAGACTCATTAATAGTCTGCTGACTATTAGATTGCACATTTTTTCCATTAGAGAAATTATGGGCATTGTGTTCATTCATTATTGTCATCATTGTCATATTGCTGTATGCTGCCCCTCCTTACCACAGGCTTGAGAAATACATTTTCAGATACAATAGAGGACAAGTGGAATCATAAATCAGCACAAAATAACTTCTTGTCTTAACTTTTGAAATGTAAATGCCCCAGATTAACATAACATTGATGCATCAGTGATTGATGGTCATAATTGTATTTGACTTTAAGGTACACTCCCAGATTTTGTTATTTAAAAACAACAATGAGCTTGGGGATTAAATCCTTAAGGTAATTAAGCACTTAAGATGAATAGCAAGTTAGTGAAAAGCAGCATATTAAGTATAGCATAGCAAACACCTCGATGAGCTCCACTGAGCTTTATTTTATCCTCTGTAGAGATTTGTGTATCGATCTCGACCTTGAAACACCAGGGCCAGAGCTCTCTTGTTTCTGGACATTCAGCTTCGTTTTAGTTGTGACCTTCCTTTGTCCTCCCTGCAGCTGCTCCTGATGCCAGTGAGTGGACTCAGACAGGATGGACCCCCTGTTGGGAACAGTTGCAGCTCTCTGCCAAAGGATCGACTTACATCCATCAGTGCTGCAAAGATAAGATGTGAAATTAAATATTTAATCTTGATCGTTTGCTTTCGAGAGTCAGGTCACAAATGAAGACGAAAAAAAGTATCTCCAGGCTGTTTTTTTCCTCCAATGCGCGGCCTGTTTATGGTTAGGACATTCAGTGGGATAGTTTTAAGGCAGACTGCTACATTTGTATTGCAGATGCAAAAGCGGTAGTGATTCTGTGTAAAACACATCCAGACATCCTGTTCTGTCTCTTTGGTCTCGTCAGAATGGGCCAAATTCTGCTCGGGCTAACACAGCTGTGGAGACAGTTGTGGCCTAGAAAGTTTAACCACAAATCTTTGTCTTGAGGAAATCCCCCAGGTTTGCTTAACAAGGCAACGGGAGAATTTATTATCAGGGCGAGGAAGTTTGTTGTCAAAAAATAATAAGATGACTTACTTTAAAACACAAATTTATAATGCAATCTATTAAATTGCACAATTTTGCTAATATATCATTTCCATCACTTGGTAACTAACCATACAGTTGTATGCTCAAATATGCATTTTCAGATTTTTATGAACTATCTTTAATTTGTACCAGATTTCAGCAATAACCATTTCCTGCATATTTACATACTTATTGTGAGTTGCAATTCCAGGACTTTAAGGGTTTATTTAGTGGTAAATGTTATTGTTATTGTCTCAGCTCAGATCTATTATTTTCATTCACATAAAGTGGGATTACTGTTGATAACTCTTCAAGGGTAGCAATACAAGATAGAGTAAAATTAGAGCTTTACAAACATAAAAAAGCCATCATCCATAACACATAAAATCACAATCATCCCCATCATGCTGGGAAAAGCAGTCAAATAAGAATGGAACTTAACTAATAGCTATTCAATGTGTAATGAGTCATTAAAACCCGCTGTATGCCTTCACTGCACAAGGATTAGGTTTTGAGGAGGCAAGGAAATAGAAAATTATTTCCTGGTCCTATGCTTCCCTCTTGTGGCCAGTTATGGTAATTGTTTCATTGTCATCTGAATTACAGTTCATGCATACTAGAGAGCACATTCTGCACTGGCCACCATAATTAAGTGAATATTTGCTTTTAAGTTCATGCTGATTCCTGAATGTCAAGTTAGATTGTTACCTGGCACCAGAAGACATGGCTCCTTGTATGAGCCACAAAGAGAATAGATACAAATCTATGCTATGCTAATGCTAGAAACTGGCTCAAAACAAAAGCAAATCCTGCAGAAAATAGTGTAGATTTTTTTCCTAAACTTTTTATGCAATGCCTCCCCTAAAGGTGCAAAAATGAATATGGACAATAAAGCATAGACATAACTAACATATTTCTGCTGGGCTGCATATTACAGATCACATCCTGCCAGAACCACATGGCTCCCAGGGCTATGGTAGATTTTGTCCATAGTCCCTGTTTTAGCCTGGAGGTAGAGGAAGAGAGGGATCTGCTGAATTCCAAAGTATACTGAACAGAATATAGCACTATGCACTCATATATTTTACTTTTCTTAAGTTTTTAGCTTAGATTGTCCTATCACCCTACAGAATTGATTCACATTCATGCTGCCATTTCCTTACACACCCACAGTTTAGAAGGTGGTGCAAAATCTAACATTTATAGCTGCGTCTAACCAGTGTGACCAATCACAAGTCAGAGACTGAGGTCAGTGATGAGAAAAAAAAAATCCATTACTGTGCAATTTTCTTTTGCATTTGAAGGTATAGGACAGGACATGGTGAGATTTGATTAACCATTTTTCTCCATGAAACTAAATCAGAGTCACTTTATTAGGTGGTGACTAGAAAAAGCATGTATAATTGTTTCTCTCTAAATCAGAAAGTATTGTAAATTTACAAATAATATATATATATATATATATATCCCTGGCAATAATGCTGTTTAACCATTATTGCTGAAAAACTAAAGGTAGCGGTGTGTATAACCAGAAAATGAATGCTTAAAAGTTTTTTTTTTAAATCTAGCTGCACTTAATATAATGTAATAATCCTCCAGTTTTGTTTTCTGGAAGAGAAATATCAAGACATGGTTGATAATATGGACAGTCTGCAGCATTTCCACAACTAAGTCGATTATAATTGGAGCCTGTAACAAAACTCAGTGTTAAAAGTAGCTACAGCACATATGAAATATCATTACAACTAATTTAAAGCAATATTACAACACAAACAGGATTTATATTTTTACATTGGAGCTTAAAAAAACAAACATTCATGGTTTCAAATTAAGCATTAATATAATTCAAGAAGACATTCAAGTCTAAATACAAGATGTTGATGGTTGTGTTGCAAATAATCTCTGTATTTAATGACTATAAGACATTTAAAAATAAACTATATAAAGATACCATACAACATTTTATATCATGTTTACATACACAACAAAATTGGTATATATACACAGTTAAGCACCCCAACAACACATCAGTCTACCAATGAGAAACATTAACTAGTACTGCAAATACAGAGGGACGGGAGCATTTAAGCAACAGGTACTGAGCACGAGACAGCAGAAAGTTCCCTTTCTGTTAAAGTTTTCAGTGTGTGTGTGTGTGTGTGTGTGTGTGTGTGTGTGTGTGTGTGTGTGTGTGTGCGAGCAGCCTAGAAAGTAATTGTTATAATTGTTAAAAAAAAAAAATATATATATATATTAAAAAAAATAAAAAATAAAAAAAACATAGTCAAAGGATGCATCACACCAAGGTTTCAGGCAGGGCGTCCGCATTTTCTTTTGACAGTATCTGCCATATATGCCACCTCTCTGTCTGCCAGTTCGGTGCACCAGGGTCTCTCTCTTGCCCAGAGGCATCTGCAGTATCTACAGTGTGGGGGGCGGGGCTTTGCTGGCACTGCTGTGGGGTTTGGGGTTCAGGCTGATACGTGAAGAGGGAGGGTGTGGAGTGAGATATGTGGGTCTCCCTCAGCTGTCCAGGGTAGGGAAGGGGAGACAAACTATTCGTCCTGACCTTAAGCAGTGGACATGCAGGGTGTCCTGTCCTTTCTGCCAAGTTGTCCGAGCTCAGGGCTCCTGATTGGCCATGATACAATGATGTTGGTGGTTGTCTCTGTTCGCTCTGGTCGTGAGGACCACTGCTGCTGCGAGTCAGCGGGAGGTGTGGCCTGATTTCCAGCACATCCAATGAGGTTTGTGTTGGTCTGACGGGCAGCTTGTTGTTACCTTGGTGACTGCTCAGCCCCTCTGATGATCCATACGACTCACATTCGGACATGTCTCCAAGGGAGCCTGGAAGAAACCATTCATTAACATCCAGCATTCATTACATATCTCAAGACCATCTGCGGCAACATGTGCAGAGGATTCTATTACCGGTGATACGATGGCCAGTAAAATCCTTGCTGAACAGTTCATGCCATGTGTCCCAGAAATCATCAGTTGAGGCCTCTGACAGGAACAAAAGCATCAAGGAGATTACTTACTTTGGTTTAATCAATCAGAATTGTATCTACATAAAATAAGTCACGCACAGTTTTTAGGCAAGCTTCTGTTCCCCTACCCATGGCTAGACAATGTATTCAGTTCTCTTACATCAACAAGATAAATGATCTATTACTGTGGTCGTAGTAAAATTGGGGAAACCAATTCAATTTACCAATGATAAAATAGCATTTCAAAGAGTAAGTAGATTACAATTAGAGTCAGTATTATTATTGTTAGCATTCAACAACACATATCCCACATCTGTGAGAGTATCTGTAAGTATATAGCTGGAGCCGACAGCTGGTTAGCTTATCTTAGCACAAAGGCTGGAAAAAGTAAAACATCTAGCCTGGCGTCGTTCCAAACTCTGGACAGAGCCAAGCAAGCCGTTTCCCATTGTTTTTAGCCTTTATGCTAAGCTAAGCTAACTGACTGCTGGCCCCAGCTACATACTGTCATACTCTCACAGACACAAGAGTGGTATCAATCTTATTTTAACATCAGCAAGAAACCAAACCATATTTCCCCAAAACATGTCAAACTATTCCTTTAAATCATACTTTATAATACAAAATTATAATTATAATTCACCTTTGTCCATAGAATGTGTAGGAGAGGTACTGCCAGATCCATCTTTAGAATGGCCACTGAGTTTGTACTGCCCAGAAAGTCTAGGCATCCTGTCAGAGAGTGGACTGCTGTCCTCCGGGTATTTACACAGCAGTCGATCTGATAGGACAGGGGAGTTGTTGTCATAGGGAGACACCTCTCCACTTGATGCCTTGATGGAGTCATTGGATAAGCATCTCTCAGTCAGAGAGAATGACTCTTCCGCTCTAAGAAGGTCTGGCCCTCTGCAGCAACAAGACAATTCAATATATATTATAAAAACAACGATTAAACAGAGGGACAGCACACACACAAACACATACAGTGAGACAAAAGGTGGACACTCACGAGCACTGAGAGGCCTTCCTCCGCAGCAAGTAATCCACAACATCAGGATCAGTTTCTAGCAAACTTATCAGCACCTCATTCTGCAGGTCAGCAGGAACCTGGTAGAGTAAAAACGCACTTTCACTGAAGCTCAGAAAAAGGGATAGCAATTGTAAACCATGCCTTGATAATTAATCACACTTGATCTGAACCAAACAATGACGCTTCTCCATATTAATTAGTTAATGTCTCTGTTTTACATACAAACAGCATGAGCACCAGAGCGTCTATTTTCAAAAAGTTTACCACATTCTGTGAATTGCTCTTTTACACCAACACTTTTGTGTTACCAGCATTCCTATAATGTCTATGATGCAATATGCAACAGCATGTTGTGCGAAAATAATTAACAGCGGTTTAGAAAAGCAGAACCAATGATGCAGAAAAAATGTCTAATGGGCTTTTTTTTTGGTCCTCTGGCTTCCTAAACAGATCATTTTCAGATACTGCAATTAAGTGCATCTGCACTGAAGTTTCTGGTGACAAGCAGAAAAAGATAATGTACATGAGGATCTTACCCTTGCTCCCAATCATTTTTTATAAAGAAAACACTAATTAACCTCTCCAGTGAGGCTTCTCATTTGGTTCGGGCGAGAAAAAAAAAACAAATTGCATGAATATTTGTGTTTTACTATGATACTACTTTGTTTTATAACTGACTGTAAAAGCTTAGTCCCTCTGAAAACCTATAAAGCTCCCATTTTATTAGGTGGTTCCACTCTATAAAACTTAAGAATTCCCCATACAGTTTTTTGCCAACAGAAGAGCTGACTAAGAATTTGAGATTGTTTTATTATAACCCCTTTTGCTGTTTAAAGGCCTTTTGGTTTGCAGTAAGGATGGCTTACCATAAATAATGTATCATATGTATTGATCATCCTTTGGACCACGCCGATGATGGCTGTGCTCTCCTCTGCACGGGCAAAACTCTGGACTGCAAACTCTTTGTCTGAGTTTTTTTGCTTGTGTAAGAGATTGGGCCCAAAGATGGTAGCTAAATTGAGGGATGTCATCTTGTTTCCTGTGATCTAAAAAAAAAAAAAAACAGAAGACGGGATATATTTGTCTGGACTGTCTACTGGACATACATACACACTTTCACAGGACATTTTGATATGATTGTGGACGACAGTTCTTCAGCTACAGTAACAAAAAGCTTTCCAGCAACCCTTCTACATGCTAGAATATGAGTAGGATTTCCTTCGTTAAAATTTATTTTATTTTTAAGCAATAATCTTCAGGTGAAAAAAGCAGCTTTGCTTGTAAACCTCTCACTCTACTTACATATAATTACCTGGCATTACACAAATTTGACCCCTGCAATTACAAGAAATGTTTTCTAGACTGAACTGATTTGAAAATTAACAATCAGGCTTAATTGCCCTAGATTTTCTTTTCATCTAGGGCAGAGCCTCCTTGGGACCCAGGAAATGTTGGGAATGTGCACCTAACACAACCCTGCCACCATCAATACGGCTGGCACTCCCTTCTTTTGTTCAAAGAGACCAAGCAGACCTCTTGCTCACTGTTACCGTATGTACGCTCTAGGACAGCAGCCAAAAAAAGCTGGTTTTATATCCGTGGGAAACAATTAATCTCCATTGTGACGACGAGTAGTCAAAAAGTAAGATCATCAAAAGAAAGAAAGGTAGAAAGAAAAAGGATCATTACATAACAAAAAGGGACTTTGGGGCCATGTTAACACTAGAGCAAAGTGCAAGCTCATGTTCACAAAGGACAATGAGTTCATAAAGCGTGCGCTCAAAGACACTTTGCCACAAAAAGGAAGGTGTGATGATGAATCAAATATCTTGACTAGCCAATCACATTACTTTTAATTCTTAATTTTTTATTCTTTTAATGCAGTATCCCAATCACAGTGGACAATTACAAAAATGCCTCAGCAAATCCAGAGAAGAGTCCAGAGTGGCTCAAATATATACTGCTGTCTATAATGGGCCTTAATATGTAGATACAAATTGTTTCCCACTATGTCACACTTTCCTTACAATGCATAAACTAGAGACATAAACTACAACTGAACTGTATGATGAATGTAGACGTGTTTGTGTGGTTACTGTGCAGCACGGTGGTTGGTGTTGGTTGTGCATCGTTTAATCAGGATGCCCACAATGGGTCATCATGCATAATGCGCTGCGCTTTGGCACAGCATGTTCTTCCAATTAGAGGCTGCAGATGTAACAAACATCTGTCTCACTGCCTTCCAATGGCTGTTGGGATTCATCACAATCACATTATGGTTGCAAAACAGTTTAGGTATTCAGCAGTCCTCTGCGATAGCTGCTCATTCCTGAACATATTTTAAATGTGTGACATACTGCCAACAGAGCTGGTCCACATACATCACATCCCTGTGCATACTTTATTTTGACACCTTGTCTTGTGCTACCTCATGTGTACGTGAATCTCATCTTGAATGCGAGTGCTTATTACACTGCCGTAAAAAAAGGGGAATGTGCAGTTCCTTTACCTCCTGTCCTTCATTGCCCAGACTGTTTTCGGCTTGTGCAGCCACTGTGGACAACAAGCAGAGGAGGCGCTGCAGCGTGTCGCTGTTACAGGGAGGAAGCAAAAATATCAGGTGCTGGATGGCGCTCTCTTGGTCTGAATATTCCAGCGCTGCAGAAAAAAAGGCCACCACATTCGTGTCAATTTTTAAAAAGTCAACACCACACAACTGACAATGTTACTGAAGACTAGTGACTATTCTTTGCTTGTGTGCAAGTGAGCGTGCTCCTCACACATTGTGTTGATGAAGGCCGTGTAGAGCTCTCTTGTTAGCAGTGGGTCAGGCATGTCTCTGAGGAACTCTTTCAGCAGCGCAGCTACATCATGGACGCTGTGCTCCTCATGAAAATGTACCTCCCATCCCTGGTCAAACTCCTCGCGAAGCTGGCTCAGATACAGTGACAATTGTTACAGCAAAAATGTTGCTCCTGGTTACATACAGTGTATTGAGTGAAGAGCTGAAATTGTACCTGTCGTACTCTCTTCTTGGAACTCCCAACGCGGAAAATTCCAACCGTCTGTAGGCCTAAGCAAAGATGAAAATGCTCTCTTAGTGCCATTATTGTGTATTCATCCTCAAAGACATTCAAATTGTATGACTCACAAGGATATGACCAAACAGCATTTGTTACTGAATCATAAGTTTCTACAGAGCTATGCTGAACATTTCTAAGGCATATACTATACACGATTTGCACTATTCTTATATAGTGTTACTTCTGAAGCTTTAAACATGTGTACCGTATTTTTCCAGGTGCTGGCAGCAGAGATCCACTACCCTGGGCACCTGCCTGTAAATAGGGTTAAGGCTGAGCTTTTTGTCAAGGCACTTCTTCCTGTTGCCAGCTGCCTCTACTGGCAGGGACAGCTGGAGGGCCTCCAAGAGCCGAGACTGGTTATCATCAAGGTCAGTGATGCAATCCACAGATACTCCACCCTGCCAAGCAAATGGGTGACAACCATGCAGTGACTGATGCAAGTGATAAAAAATGTGGTGCAGACAGTCATTTAATGGCCGCGTCATCCACCCACTGAGCGAATATCCAAAAAAGGTCACAAATTCCCAGAGAGATCTAGTGTGCAAGTGTAATCACTCAGATTTCATATTGCACTTCAATATCGTGTCAAGTTTATCGACAGAAAAGCCTACCCTCCTGCGTGTCCGTGGGGCTGAGTCCGGTGTGCTGGGCATAGATGATTCATTAGGGGTCTCAGAAGTGGAGCTGAGGGACGAGTTGCTGCTGGAGAACTCCTTGTTGGCCCTTTTGAACCCGGAGGTGAGGTGGAGGAAGGATAGCATCAATTCAGTGGGGTCACTGTGTTCCCCCCGTGGGGGATCGTGCCGCTGCTTGTGTGTGCGGTCGTTGGAAATCACCTGCGACAGCGGTATGCCAAACGCCTGCGGCATTGTTTCTGTGTGTGTGTGTGGGGGGGGGGGGGGGGGAGCAACACAGTGAGACTTAAAGTTCATCTTGTTGGCTCCAAATCAATTATAAATAAATAAATAAATTCATT
>JAVQJL010032637.1:0-10554 GCA_036024295.1 Nannoperca obscura
ATATAGTTAATTATGATGGGACTGGATCTAGCTTCTCAAAAACTAACATATGATGACAAAGTAATGTAAGTCAGCTCCATTTTCGAGCAAGTGTCGTAGCTCAACTCTTGTCGAATGAACGCGCTGTACCATGGACAGGGGATACGGAATCTGGCAGGGGGACTTAACTTGGCACGACACCGGGACGCCTGGCACCGGGATGCCAGGCGTCTTAGCTATCCACCTTCAGCAACCACAGCAGCTACCACCGGCCGGGACGCCTGGCACCGGGACGCCTGGCACCGGGATGCCAGACGTCTTAGTTATCCACCTCCAACAACCACCGCTCTCGATTACTGCGCATGGCAGCTGCTAGCAGCTACCAACCTCCAGCGACAACAGCCGCTAGCACCGGCCGGGACACTGACACCGGGATGCCAACGTCCCCGGCCGACTACCGACCACAGCAGCTAGCACCGGCCGGGACAGCGGCATTGGGATGATTCTCCTTGTATGGGAGGCTTTGTGGGGGTTCGTCGTACCCGAGTGCCACGGCGGACGTCCCCACGAAGCTTCCCCAGACCATCAGCAATATTCAAACATTCTAAATGTACCTCTGTTCAATGAATCTTTTAAACGTATCACATGGAGGGTGTGTTCCTTGCTTGTGAACACATTAGTGTTAAATATACTAAGCACACAGTTTACATTGACCTTGTTACATAATCATATAGTATTGGGACATCAACACAATTCTCATCTTTTTGGCTCTATACATCACCACAATGGATTTGAAATGAAACGAACAAGATGTGCTTAAACTGCAGACTTTCAGCTTTAATTCGAGGGTATTTACATCCAAATCAGGTGAACGGTGTTGGAATTACAACGGTTTCTATATGTGCCTCCCACTTTTTAAAGGGAATTGTGTCGATGTCCCAATACTTATGGACCTGACTGTATATTATGGAATTACATTCATCACATATGCTTGAAAGACCAGACCCTTTCAGAAACAAATAATACATCTACTACACACTTGGAAATTCATACCAGATGCATTTTCCTCCCCTATACATGATCCTGCAGTTACACTATATCTGCCATAGATCAGGTGCAGGGTAGCAGCAGGATGCTGTGACTCCCATCCCAATGCATACGGTAGCTGTCTGTGGATATCTGTCATGAGGTTACATGGGGAAAGGCCACAGGGATTTTACATGGCTGCAGATCTCCCCTCAGGAAGTGCAACTGAGACTGAAATCAATCTGAGGCTGAGACATGGAGAGGCAGAGACAGAGAGAGTGAAGCTAGCTGATAGATCACATTAATTACACAGACTGTACATCTGGCAACTTCCTGGAATCATAAGCTCCTCTTTCTGCACTCCCCTCTGTGCATTCTTATGATACTGTTATATATATATATGATACAAGCCTCTTTTATACAACTGGGACCCAGTATTTTGACATTGCAGATTAAAAGATCTGATGTATGAGCATCAAACACTGAGGCACTCTCTACATAAGTCACGCAAGGTCCAACTTTTGCACCATGGTGAGATCCAATAAATAGTTTCCTATTAGTGTGATGGTGTGAAGACTCACACACACTGTCCACAGAAAGAACCGAAGTGCCAGACAGTGACACAGCCGTAATAACAAAGATTTATTCTGGGACACTGATTAACCTGTGACTCAAGAAGCTTGCTTTACGCAGAATGATGTGTTCATCATAAATACCTCAGGCTTCTTCTAGCTTCGGGTAATAAATGCTTTCCGCAATTCAATATCAAAATCATGCTTGAGCACAGTTTCTAGGAAAAGCAAGTGGGTGGGTGATGGCTGGGGGATGTGTGTTAAGTCAGCAGGGCATTCATTTATCAACAGGATATCAATATGACCACCTTCATCCTCTGCCATTATTTCATCCTCACAGCCACCACCACCACACCCCCAAGCCCTTGGAGCTGTGGAGTGGTATTATCAGATCACATTTTGTCTTGCTTTGGGACCTATTTTGCAATTTAATTTGTAAGTCTTGTATAATATTTATTACACTATACTTTGGGCTCAGGTCATAATCCTGTTGATGGATTGTTTTTCGCTTAACGCTACACATTTTGTGCATCTTTTGTAATTTGCCTTTTGCCACCCACAACTCCTGTTCCACACCCAGCTGTTCAAGAAGGCAACATATCAGTTTCAACTTTCTCTCCTGAGGCTCTATTCTGTTTTTTCTTGCCTAGATGCAAAGGGATTTTGAAAAAAATGTTTTCATTTCTTCATAGGGAATTTGGCCTGGTAAAGGGATTTGATATGATGTATGCTGCTTTGCACAAATAAACATGATTTAAATAGAGTGCTACAGGGATGACATATTTTTGAAAGCTTAACCGGAAGTTAGCATCATCCTGGTTGACTTGAAAAAAAGCCAATGAGAATTTTCCATTGGATTATTGCAGAAAATAAGGAGTTTATGATTTGATATAATTTATGATACTACTACTGTTCAGCAAGATAATCTCCCCAAATGAACACCACTTCTATGATTATTGAAGCGTAAAGTAAATAAGTAAAAAGCAAATGTTAGGCTATAAATGAACTACACCCTGGTTGCATGACTTCAACATCACCACCACTAAGTTTCCAACTTGTAGTATGATTTTGCACGCTTACCTCTTCTACGCCTATCAGAAAGTTTGAGTTAGAATAGTTTGCCAGAACGTGAGTGTAAACACGAGGCTGTAAAAGAAGACGAGTGAGTGGAGGAGTAGTTGTGTTCGGGGTGATGATGTTTAATGTCCTCGACAACCTCTGTAGCCTCTTTTAGCCACTTATTAGCAAGCAGTCTTCTTTAAGATAAGCAAAAGCTTCAAAGTTCATGAGTGGGGTTTTTATTTTATGTCACAGAACAAAACGTGAACATTTCTTAAGCTTGTGTTAAGCACAGACCTTATTTCAGGCATCTAACCAATAACCCACTGACTTCGAGCCGAGGGAACCAAAGTGCACAAATGCTCACTCATTGCTGGGTTTTAGGACTCATTCCTGCAGAGCTCTATTGCTTTGCCCATTTGCCTGCTGTTTGCGTAATCAACCTGTGTATGCACATTCATTACAACTGCTTGTCTAAAAGCAGCCAAGCAATGCAACTCAACCTCAACTAACACTTCCTTTATCATCAACTCTATTATCTTTTTGATCATTATCTTCCTCATCTTCCTCATTATCATAAGTATAACAAAACACATTCACAGTTCATACTAGAGATCTAATTCTTAGCATGCTTCTGTTCTACAACACATACACATAACTTCTTCTGAGAGGTAAAACCTGACAGGTTACATGTTGAAAAGATGTAACCATAGCGATACAAATTTATATACACAAATGGGGCAACTGAAAGAGAACAATGTTTGCTGACAAGCAGTGCAATCATATTTGTTGTCAGTCATTCTTTTCATTGTAGTTTCATTTGTGATAATGAAAAATCCTGTGCTACATCTCTCCTTGCCTTTAACACACACACACACACACACACACACACACACACACACACACACCTGCTGACATGAATGATAGCAGAGCTGCCCATTCATTAAGCACAACTTCACTCCTAATTTCAGGTGGAAAGCATGATGGTCAACTTTGCGTGGCGGGTTTGCATTGCAAATGTGAGGTCTCCAGCATGGTTTACTCATTCAGTATTTGTCTGTTTACAGAGGCTGGGATACAAGGACACATTTCTGTGTCAACAGCATAAAGGCAGTAGACAGAAACCAAGCACACCAGTCTAACACAGGCAATGGGGGCTCATTCTCTACTTTTATTATCAGGTGACTATCCACCAAAATGTAGTTTTTCCCTTTGAAATGTAATAATGAAAGCTGAGTTGAAAGCATCTGAGCTGGGGGATATTCTGAGCTTCCCCTGGTTTTTCCAAACAATGCCTTTGTCGGACACCCCTCCCTGTCTGCCTTCCTATAGAAACACAACAGGACAATAAAAATGTCCCCTTCATTCTTTGCTGTTCATTTCATGTCAGTCCCGCATTACTCACAGTCAAGCACCCAAACCTAACTTAATTTTTATGCTGATAATCAAAATCAGAATGTGGAAATACCTTTGAGAGAAGTGATCTCATTTTGGATAGACCTGGGTGTGTCCATGGTCACCGTCTGGCCTCCTTGTGAAGAATGGTGATGAATGTTGTAAATGTTGAAGCTTCAGTAGTTTTGTCTCCTCTCTGTTTAGGTGTAGTTACAGAATTGACAGCTTTGAGAAGATTCCTGTATCTGAAGTCTTAGTCTTCTCTCTTTGGTCACTTTCCTCCTGTCTTTGCCACAGCAGGTCGGCTGACCGGGACACTGCTCTGTTTTGGTTTCTGTGCTACACCATGTGCACACACACACACACTCATTTACTGTCTCTCACACACACACACACACACACACAAACACCGCTGTGTGTGCAGGCATTTGCACTGTGCAAAGCTCCTCCCTTGTCTCCTCCCCTTATTCCCCCACGTCCTCTGTCTCCTAAAACTAGCTTTTCAGTCAGTTGCTACACCACAAGCTCAGCCAGTCACCAAGTCAAACAGCTACCTGCTTCACCACAAACCAGCCAATCAGGATAAAGAATAGATTAACTGTCAATGAACTCTATGAGGATGACATTAGGAAGGAATCTGAGTGTGGGTGTGTGTGTGTTCAAGCAGGAAAACAGAATCCCAGTGCCACACCCAGATCCCTGCAGTAAGTCCCAGGATGAGCCTACTGCTTGCACAGACCCACCTCAAACACATGGGGAGATATAACAACTGTCTCTAACTCCTAGCCAAACTAGCTTAGCATTAATTACACCTTTACCAGTTGTGAGCATTTTAGCACATTACTGTAAGCAATGTTACTGTAAGCAGGGTTTTACTAATGAAGTAACTGATATAAGAACATATGGTAACCCTTTACAGGTAAGGGCACATTATTTAACAATATGTTAATGCCTAATAAGCATTAGCCAGTCAATTGACAGTTTACTAATGTGTCTAGTAATTATTTAATAATGTGTTCATGTTAACTAATGTATTAATGTACACATTTAAAAGTTTCTAAAGATGCTATTAACATTGGTTAACAGAAATAAGTAATAACTAACAGTTATTAATACAATAATAAGCATCAAGTAATTGTTAATGAATGTCTTGTAAATAATGTATAAAGGAATACCTTAGTTAACGTAAATGTTTACATGTTAGTTCATTGTTAATTAAATGTTAGTTGATTCTTATTACAGCTAGCCACATTACAGTTACATTAATGTAACGAATTAATCACAATATAATGCACAAATCAAATTGTGTTTTGGTATTACTGTTTATAAAAGATGTGAGCATCTGCAATGCTAAAATGTATGAGTAAAATTTTATGAGTCAATATTCATCAGTAAAAAAAAAACATGAAATATTTAATTCGTTTTTATACATTTTTAACTGATTTATACTCTCCATTGTGTACCAAAGTGCAAACACACCTTAGCAAGGGACCTCAAATCAGATTTTACTAGCTATTGTATCCACTGGATTTGTAGAAATTGGAAAAACAAATCTTCAAATACAACTGGGGAAACAAGCAGCAGCAGCTTCAATATAAAAGTTACCTCCACAGACATTTCAGACATGCTCCTTCAATAAAGAGCTAATAAAAATCCTATGAACACTGCTGTTGTTTGCCTCTTGTGATACAATCCCACTGGAAGGGGAAAGATAACAGGCTGTACAATTTAATATCTGCAGATATGCTAACAATGTATTAAAGAATGCACTGCTTTCTCAACATAAGGTACCCCTAAGCCTACTTGAATCACTCATAGGGAATATAGTCACAACAAAAAGTGATGTCATTCTGTTGTTATCTGCAAATGTATTGTGCTCACAGAGAAAATGTACAGGCACATCAGACAAAAAATCTCCACAGATGAGAATCCCTGTGACAAAATCATTTTATCTGTGGCGTATTGGCCAAATCACAAACCTACTGTGGTGACTAGACCCCAAAGTAATTATTTCCTGAAATTTGCTGAAAAGCTTTTGATGTGAGCATGAAACTCAAAAACAATCTGTGCCTAATGTGAACAAATCCCAAACTATCTTCAGTCAATAAGCTACTTCCTCT
This sequence comes from Nannoperca obscura, assembly GCA_036024295.1. Lineage (NCBI taxonomy): Eukaryota > Metazoa > Chordata > Actinopteri > Centrarchiformes > Percichthyidae > Nannoperca > Nannoperca obscura. The sequence goes on from JAVQJL010032637.1 coordinate 6,152, forward strand.
GTACTGTACTGGACTGGCTGGCTGACTTACATTGTAAGCATCAACATCCACCACTGATCAAGCCCCATCATCACCAAGGAAGCCCTGTTTGTACCCAGTAGCACAGACCACTCAAAGCCATAGGAAGTGGAACAGAATGTACCAAATCAAAATCTGACAAAATAAATAACTGCAAATCAATCCATCCCCTAATAATCGGTTAGCCTCGGTCTCAGCTCAGACAGCAGGCGGCCTTGTTGCAGAGTTATTATTTGTTTCAGCTCTCGCATGGCCTCTTGTACGTAATAAAGGACGTCTGGAGGAAATCACTGACACATTTTTGGCAGCGGGGAAAATGGAAGTCTAGCTGTTCTGCACAGTCAAGGAGAATTCAATTGTGTGTGTGTGTGTTTCAGAATGTGTTCTGAAAGTGCAAGACTTGTGGCAGTCTGAGTCTCTGAGTACTTCTTGAGAATTAGTTTTTATACCAGACTTATACAACAGAATGACACACACACACACACACACACACACACACGCATGCAAACTTACAGATGGACCCAGATGTGTGTTTGTGTGTTTGACTGCCTGCTTTGGCCGACATCAGTAGCCCTCTGGACCCCTGCCAGACTCTTGTCACTGTGGCGTAAAGATGGCTAGACTATGCAACCAAGGAAGTTTGTACATAATTAGCTATCAACAACAGAAGGTACATGTACTTTCTACATACATCATAGTAAATTAGTTATTCTTTTATTTCTCAGATAAGCAGAAATGGCTGAATCATGCATTATGTAGAAACAGTGTTCATTTCATCAACAAGTAAAACTCACTATGAAAACTACAACTCTGTAGTTTACTCTACTCTGTAGTCTCTGAAATTATTAGAATTTTGATCAATGATCACGTGAGCGACAAATGGATATATGAACAAATTAGAGTTTTAATGCAGTCTTTACGATGACGTCCATGCATCTGCACAATTAAAAACAAGAAAACAAAACAAAACAGCAGAGACGAACCAAAGAAAAACAGGCAGGACAGCACGGTTTTAGCTCATTTAAGCTAAAGTTACTGTAACATTACCAATAAATGTGGATCGAACATTACTTTAAGTCAGGTTTCGTGTTGCAATTGAAAAGAATGAGTGAAGGATTAATGTGGGCTGTAAACCACCAACATCTTCACCCAGATGTTTGCTAATGGAAGAGTTTGATGATCCATTAGTGAACATATTAACAATAATTCAATGACTAAAACTGATCATACACCATATGATTTTTGTCAAAACACTAAAATGACAAAACTATTTTACAAGTGACACTGCATAGAAATTACATGTGAACGTTGAGTCACCTGAAAGGGGAAAATGAGCAATATGTGTTTGTGTGCAGACATGACTCATGTTTATTTATTTGGTAATTAGCCAACTCTGTTGTTGTCGTAGCAGATTACCCACAACCATGCGCATTAATACATTGCCAGCAGCTGGATAATCAATCACAGATAGCGGTTCTAATTACAGGAGTAAATTCCTCGATAGAAGGAAGAATGGAAATGTAACAGTGGGACGTAATTGCTGGATGCAATAAAAACCTGCAAGTAAACTGTGTCTGAAGTAGAGGCAGAGAGAGGTTTGGTTGCAGATTGGTCTAGTTGATAACATATTTTTCTTTAATCCCTATTTCACTTTTACTGTGTGCTTGACATTTGGATTGTACAGACATTGTCCTTTGTTAAACAATGTAAAACAAACCACAGGCTTGCAGATGGTCAAATGGTTACATACTACAACAAACACAGCTTACAATGTCAAACACCAAAACTCTTCAGCTGCTCAAGGTCGTTTCATAACTGGGTCTTGGGAGGAATGAGAGTTATGAGGTGCAGGGTTTTTGTCATGCTAGCCTAGGAGCTGAGCTGGAGTTTGTGCTCCAGAGTTTATAAGCAGCCGGGCAGCCTATGAATTGCTGAGGTTTATTTGTTAAGGCTTGCTATGGAAATCTTCCTACAACCTTGCACTAACAGTCAAAGCCAGCTGGATTACTTCTCCTGCTAGAATCCCACTTGCCCTTCACTTTCTTACCTTTTTCAGCAGTGAAAGAGAAACAGAGGTAAGTATGTGAGTTATTTGATATTATGTTCTATATTTATCAAGAAAAAAGTTTCACTTTGTTTGAAGACAAATACATAGCTCACATTCCACAATTTACCAAAACGTGAAAACTAACAGGAAAGAAAAAAGCAGCTATACAAGCACCTGTTCTCATGTGACCCATGTCCCATACTTTAAGGTACCCTGTGGAGTTTTTGAACTATTAGTAGAACTGTGAAGCAATGTTTACAAAGAGCAGGTCCGTGTTATGTTTGTCTCTCGTGTTCACACACATGCTCATGCATGCTGGTCATGTAATACATAGTCCTGATGATGGTTTCACGCTATTCCACTGATCAACAGTTGGTGGCGGTAACGTACCAAGAAATTCAATGCGGCAAAAAAGGCAGTGAAGAAGAAGACGGCTAGCAAACATGGATGGAGGCTTCATAGTCTTTAAATGAAAAATAAATCATCTCTGCAATGTGTTTTGTTAAAAAACAGCGAATGTGGTTTGTAGTGTGTGTGTGTCCAAACTGGAAAAAGACGGCTTTGCTGAAGGGTTTGGAACTAGTAATTCAACATTTTCAGTTGTACCATTTTGTCTGTTTCTTTCTCTTTAAAAGGTATATATTGTTGTTCTGCTGAACAAAACTAATATACTAATCCTTTTTGATACTCTTCACCTAAGAGTGTTTCATAGTCCTGCTGGCTCTCGGCCCCTTTGCTCTGTCTGCATCAGACTGGTAGCCCTGCTGTGGACATCCAGACAAAACATTCCTTCTGTCTGAGGTCACCCAGCCCACCCAAATCTCCGGCCCAATGTACCAGCTTAGAGCCCTGGGCAGCAGACAGCGTCAGACCTGCATTGCCACTGTGAGAGACGGTCTCTGTGTTAGACAGTGACAAAATAGTTAAGCCAATGAACTGAATAGAACAGATCACAGCCTGTCAAATCAGGGATGTGGTGTACTGTGAAGAGAAAGAATTACTGTAGGTAGATAAGTCATATTAGTCTGATCTTGAGCAGTTTTAATACACTAAAGTCAGGGAATCCACAGCTCGAGTAACATTTTAATACTTTGTTGGACAAGCCAAACCATCTCACAGCTTATTAAATTATATTTTTTCTGTTGGGTTCTACAGTTCCATGTGTTGTGCGTGTATACAAAAGAGGAAAAAGAATGCGTCCACGTTGACAGGAAGCCGTTTTTCCTACCATACTGATTTATTCACAATTGCTGAGGAATTCTGGGAATTGAGAGGGCATGGAGCAAATGACCCCTGCAGGTTTCCTCCCATACTCCACACTTAAAGACCTGAGGCAAGGTCCCATGGGGGCCTTCAAGTTGTGCGAGGTCACTCCCTATAAAGAGCCTCCCCTTTTGAGATTTGGAAAATGTACACACAGAGGCGAATACTGGAAGGTTCTGCTCCGAGTCACATCCTATTTGAAGAAGGGAGATGAAGAGGGTGTGAGTTAAGAAAGGGATATTATCCAAATCTCAAAACAGGAGGCTCTTCATAGGAAGCGACCTCGCAAAACTTGAAGGCCCCAAAGGTTCCCCACCCACGTTCTGACTCATCTGCTTCAACTCTGAATCAGTTGGTTGGAGCTGGACCAAGACCCTCACTGGAGAGATGATGTCATTTCAGCTCTTTTTAGACTCAACCATCAGCTACTGAGAGAGAGGAGGCTAATCCATGCTTTGACTAAAAGATTATCTTAGAATCCCCAGACTACAATTAAACTGACCTCATAGGTACCCGCTATGAAATGGAATATATTAATCATCCATTTCAGCAGCTTTTTTTGATGTACTGGAAATCTGTTCAAATCTTTTTTTATCCCCTAGGGGTTTCCTTAAAAGTCCATTCCTCTGCTATTTTGATTGTCAGGTATGTTGTTATGAGGACAACAATCCACTAGGGGCTGTGCTTACCCTGTAAAGCCCAAAACATCTCAACTGGCATAAGTAGAAGTAAGAAAAGTTGACTGCAAACAACTTATTATGATCATCGTGGCACTAGAACGTACAATGAACAAAGATCATGAACAATATATAAAAACTAAATGTTTAATGTCTCAACACTTTCTAAAGCACTGATAAAAGTTAGAGAAGATGAACAATTACATAAAATCACTTATGGAAAGTACATGTAGTAATATTCATACTAAATAAATGGAACACACTTCCTTTCATCATATACTCAATAAGTCTTTTTTTACAAAACTGTTTTACATACATTTTTGTGTATGTGTGTATGTGTGTGTGTGTGTGTGTGTATATATATGTGTATATATATATACATATATATATATATATAT